>MU228515.1:1257171-1281408 GCA_018584345.1 Thuja plicata | reverse complement strand
CATCATTAAGATGCCAGCATTGATTTTCTCTGCATCTCCATCTATCCCTAGCACTCTACATAGGGCATAAGAATTATACTTAATGTAGAAGTGTAGATCCTTATAAGAATATGGATTAGGCTCTTTCATAGGATCTAATTAATTTCTCACTTCTTTCAACATGTGTTTCTTCAATAAGACTTTTGCAATACCAGGCTTGGAACTATACCTCTTCTCCTGCTTTGTCATGTCAATTTTAGTAGACATGGCACTAAATAAGCCAAAGGCTTGCATGAATAGTTCCTATTTAATATTAGCAGGGCAGTGCCATCATCCCTTTTGATGGTCTTTGTCAGGACATCATAGTGGTTGGCTAATTCTAAAAATAGGTCTACATCAAGGAAGACATCAGGAACAAGCAATCTAGCTAAACCACATGTCCAAGGGTTTGATACTGGGATAGGTTTATCAGAATTTTTATAGAAGTAATTGAAAAGGGAGAAACCTGTTGTCCCTGAAGTCAGAGCATCTCGAATATCTTTGTACTCATCCAAGAGGACACTTGCATTGGCCTTCTTATTTTGTGTTGAACCAGGTAGAAGACAGAGAAACTCATCAGAGAAACTTGCTTTTCCTTTCTGCTCCTCTTCACTGCCTCCACTTGTTGAAGCAACACTCATAGCTCCGCTCATATCTGCAACAACCTGAATCTCCTTTCCCTAACTGATATTGAAACAAATCTATTTCTGAAATCAACTGACTATTCTGAGCACAAGTTCCTAAAATTTAGAACTCTTTTATCAATTTTGGAAACACTGCAAACTGAGCAAAATATTTCTCTTTTCTGCAAAATGAACAACCTTGGCTCTGAAAACTGAAAGCACGGTGAATGTGAATGAATGCACCATAAACTCCTTATAGCCGTCATTCTGAGTACTCAGCTCATAATTCAGAAACATCAGTTCTGCCATTAATTCGACATGCTGTGAATTTGAAAAAACCTAGCCGTAGTTGCATGAAGTTGACAGGAAATCAAATTTTGAAAAGTGAATCCTCGGAGCAATCATATATCATTTAAAAGAGCTGACATGTCATACTGGGATTCGTTGTTTTTCTTACATCTCAGCTACTCTTTTAGCACAGTGATCAAAATGCGAGTCTGTGATTGGTTGTCGGGGATTCATACTGTCACATCGAAAAAACTGCCGCCGCTTTTAGATTTAGTGATCAAGCAACTGAGCAACTGCATTAAGTCTCTTTGTCACGGGCCTCTGTCACTAACCATGGTTCCATCTCAAGACTTGGAGACAATGTGCTTTCCTACCTTTGGCTGACCCAAGTTATAATCTGGCGATCTCGCGACACACTTGAAATCATAGTCACACACAGTTATCTTTAACTCATCATTCTTTCAGAGACCTTGCGACTAACCGTTACCCTTAACCTTCTCAGTTATCTCCCTGTCGCCAAATTCTCTTATTCTATTTCAAGACTATGCGACAATGCTTAGTCGCCCAATCGCGGAATCAAGTCCTGAGCATTTGATTTTACTTTAACAAGTTATAAGCACCTTTTCTTTACTTCTGACGACTGCGCGACATACCTTAATTGCCAAGTCGAGAGGACTTTTCTCTTGGGGCACTTTTCTTTGACTCAGACTTCGCGACCACCATCAGATCCTCTGATCCTTTCATCATATGGCCGTCGCTTAATTGCTATATGCTCGGGCATACCCTTAAATCTTTCCCAGACACCGCGACCAAAGGGAAAGTACTTCCTCCTTCTGGCAACCATGCGATAACCTTCCCTCATCTATTCACCTTATGACAGATGTCACTCGATTATTTGTCCTCTTGCTGCATACTGGAGAACTGAGACATTATCCTTTTCTGGAAACAAGCTGACTAAGTATTACTGTAAACCACAGACGGTTAGTTGCGTAGTCTCAGTTGGTATTTCTTAACCGCTGCTTCTTTTCGAGACCACACGACTGAAGGCTTCGCGTAACTGTTAACTTTAACTTATTTGGCGATAAAGCAACAAAAAGTAATCGCGAAGTCTGAAGACATTTCATAACTATTTAGAACTTCCCGCGATCACCCGACTAAATAGTGGGTCCCATCTTTACAATGCTTTATAAGATGGTTATCTTGCGACTACCGGACATAAAAGAATCGCTGAGTCTCAGAACGCTAAAGGAATATTCTAATTTTGAATGAGACCACGCGACACAAGGAAAATGCAAAGTCAGGAAGAAAATTGGAATATTCGCTCAGGGTATCGCGACAAGGCGATTCAAATGAAACACATGCCTTAAGTGAATGGAAAAAGTAACGTTGAAACAGAAAGACATGACTTAGGGTTTAATTTCATCGTTTAATACTTGGAAGACAAGGGTTTTTCAGGGTTTTTACAAATTTAGCAATGGTTTAGACTTGAAAACCTAAAACTTGACATGGGTAAGGGCATAAAGAACGAGAGATAGCTGATTTGAGCACATCAAAATTCAGAGAGAAGGAGAAGGAACTAGGAAAACTGCCAAAACAAGAAATACAACCAACATACTGTAAACCATATAAAAGTTCAAAAGGTGATTTACCAGTTTCTTTCTTGACTGTTATTCTATCAGCCCATAGAGCTAGTTTTAACTTTGTGTGCCAAGCTCTTTTATTCTTTTCCAAGGTCTTCTTCAAAATCTTCAAAATTCTTTTATTGTTGGATTTTTCTTGGCCATTTGCCTGGGGATGATATGGGGATGAGTAAGACATTATGATCCCATATTCATTGCATAAATCCTTGATTTCATTTGATCTAAAAAACATAGCATTATTCATCACTAGCTTGGTAGGGACACCAAATCTAGTTAGAATTTTCTCCATTAGAAAATTAGTAACCACTTTTCTAGTTGTTTTCTTGGTGGGAATTGCTTCAATCCACTTTGTAAAATAATCAGTGGCAACAAGTATCCAACTGTGTCCTCCATTGGATTTCTCTGAAAACTCTCCAATAAAATCAATATCCCACATTGCAAAAGGTGCTTCAGCACTCATAGGGTTCAATAGCAGGGCACCCAACAACTTTAACTTATTTGAGAACCTCTGGAAAGGCTCACATTTTCTGAAAAATGCATGAGTACCTTTGAATAGACTAGGCCAATAATATCCAGCCCTCAAAATCTTATGGGTAGTGGTCTTAGCAGAAAAATTCCCTCCACATACTCCACCATGCATTTCAACTAACACTTTCTCAACTTGGTTCTTAACTAGACATAATAATAGCACACCATTCTTGTCTTTCCAATACAAATCTCCTTGAACTAGGGTGTACTTTTGAGCTTGTAATCTGAGATTCCTCTTTTGACTGTCTGACATAACTTCAGAACACTTGGCATTCCTAAGATAATACATGATGTCAACCTAGAAGGGTTGTCTTTCAATACTTGTTATTATTGAATCTTGTATCACTATATTGTTCACTTGTACCAAGTCTAGATTTTCTTATGTCATAAGTTTTGATAGACCTTGTCCCCTAACTAATTTAGTAATATGGATCTCTAAGTTAAACTCTTGAATTATATTAATCAACTTACATCTCTTACCAGTTACTTATGATTGAGTAAGAATGTCCTTTACTGCTGAATGGGGTACATATGCAAGTACTTTGGCACAAACCAAGTAGGGTCTGAATGATTTAATAGCTTTTGCCAAAGCATAAGTTAGCTTCTCCATCATTTCATAATTTATCTCTACAGCTTGGAGAGATTTTCTAAAAAATGCAATAGGATGTTCAAATCCCTCCTCATCTTTCTAAAGTAAGACAACAGCAATAGTTTGAAAGGATGCAAATGATAACAAAGAAAAGGAATTACTATAATCAGGAGATTTTAAAACAGGGGCCTCCTATACTTCTTTCTTAATCTTTTCAAAATCTAACTGAGCTTCTTCGTACCACTAGAATTTTGGATCTTTCTTTAATAACTTAATGATTGGCTTGACAATTTTAGCAAAATTTACAATGAATCTTATGACAAAATTGATCTTTCCTAGGAAAGATTTCACACCTTTGATATTCCTTGGAGCAGTGACCTTTTGAATAGCTTCTATTCTCTCAGGGTAAATCCTTACTCCATCTTTGGACACTATATGTCCCAATAACGTTCCTTCTGTGACTATAAATTGACACTTTCTAAGACTCAGTGAGACACCATATTCTAAAGCCTTATTAAAAAAAATTTCTAGATGTTCACAATGATCCCCTTCTTTCTTATAAAATAAGTCAAATCATCTTGGTAAATTACCATGAATAAATCAATAAACTCTTTGAATGCTATATACATTGCTCTTTGAAAATTTGCTCCTGCATTTATTAGTCTAAATGACATTCTAACATATACATAAGCTCCCCTTGGAGTAGTAAATGCAATCTTAAACTGTTCTGACTCTTTTACAAGTACCTAGTTGTAGCCTGAAAAGCCATCCATCATTGATAATATCTCATAACTAGTAACCTTATGCAACATTGCTTCCATATTTAATAAATAATAATTGTCTTTGAAGGATGCAATGTTCATATTTCTGAAATCAACACATAATCTTATGTCACCATTCTTTTTTCTCACCAGTACTAGGTTAGAAACCCAAGTTGAATATCTGATAGGGTGGATTATTCTTGCATCCTTTAGCTTCATCAACTCCTATTGCATTTTAGGAGGCAACAGTGGATTAAATGGTCTCTATTTTTTTCTGAATGGTTTTACATTTGTTTTGAGTGGGATTTCATGCTGGAAAAGGTCTTCCCTATAAGCTTTTAAATGTTCATATGACCATACAAATACATGCTTATGTTTTCTTGATAATTTTATCAAATTGGCTCTAACATGGGAATCCAATCCTTTTCCAATATAAACTATCTAAGGGGTGGTCTATGATCCCAAATTTATCTCCTCTAAATCCTCAATTTTGGCATTGTTTATTCTTGATGCATGTTCATTCTGGTCACTAAATAATGCCTCTAGTTCTACCAATCTATTAGGAATCTGATTAGAACTTAGTTGGACAACCTCATCCCCCAATACACAATCCTTACCATCAATGACCTCAATTAAATTATTGCAATCTATGTGCTGGTCTTCATAATGATCAAGGCATTAAAGAAATCTAAGGATATCTTGGTCATCTTCAAATACTTGCCAGTTGTAAATATTGTCAGGGACAACTGGTCTTCATAATGATCAAGGCATTAAAGAAATCTAAGGATATCTTGGTCATCTTCAAATACTTTCCAGTTGTAAATATTGTCAAGGACAACTGGTCTTGTCTTAACCTCAACTATTGATACCCCATTTAAGGTCAAATCATCAGTTTTCAAAGCAACATTAGCTAAGAAATCTGCCATAATGTTTTTGATTGAGTAAATAAATGTTTTGAAGGGGCCCCAAAAACCCAAACAAAGTGGTCACAAAATATATTCAAAGAATCCCTCAAAAACATAACAGACCAAGACCTAGGCAAGGGTTTTACAATAGGCACCCACAACCTGGATGAAGCAATGCATGAAACAACGTTCATACAAACCCAAGCTAAAGAAAAATCCAAAACTAGGATTTTCCTTTAGCACCCTTCTAAATATTTTTTATTTTAAATTAAAATCCCAAACAACACAAACAAGATCTAAGATTTACCCTTACCTCCCTTCCTCTAGGAACGGAGAGTCATGTCAAATTGTAGAGAGGAATTTTTATGATGTTTACCAATAACTCAGGTCCACCCCTCCTCTACCAAAGAAGCCTTCTCTTGGCAGTCTTGAGAGGAAGGTCTCAATGGAGAGGAAGAAGAAGAAGTCAAGACAAAGACAACAAAGGGACCTGCCTCCAAATGTAAGGGAGAAACACCAAATCCAGATTTCTCCACAACAATAGAGAGACCAGCCAAAATAGGACTAGCTGGAAGGAAACCAGATGACTCAATAGGAACAGAACCAACATAATTACCTGCAGACTGTCCAACACCAAAGCTACCAGCAAAAATGACAGAAGACCCAACAATGCCAGAACCAACAGTAGGAACATCAGCAGCAGAGGAATCACTGGGAGCAATGAGACCAGCAGGACTAGTACCAGCAGAAACTCCAATGCCTTATTCAGTGGATCTAGCAAGACCCAAACCAACAAGAACAGTACCATTAGAAACATCTGAAATAGTGCCGGAAGAGGAAACGCCAGTAGGTTGAACAACCTCAGAACTACCAGTAGTGGTGTTAGTAGACCCCAAAGGGAATGTTCCTACAGGCGGAACCTCCTCAGCCTTAACATTCTCAGAAAGATCAATATTTTTCTTTACTGTATAGTCATTGGAAGAAACACCCTTCCACCAAGAAATAGACCTTTTGGTCTTTGTCTTCTGTAATCCGCATTGGGCCGCCAAGTGACTTGTTTAAAACATTTACTACATCTAAAAGGAAGCCCTTCATAGTCCAAAGTTTGAATCCAGGAAGTGTTTGAGCACTCAAGCTTAATATTTTCTAGTAACCCCTTAGAGATATCCATCTCTACCAGTAAACGAGCATAAGTCGAGTACATAATATCAGATGACTCTTCATCCACCATCTGAAAATCTCCAATAGCCTCGCCCACCGCTTCAAATAGGGATTCAACCCAAAAATGAAGGGGGAGATAGGGGAGCCTCACCCAAATTGGAATCTTGTTAAAGATTTCGGAAGAGGGGGAGAAATTAGGAAAATAGGGTTTCATGACCAACAAATAATGATTATCCCAAGAGAAATAATTATTTCACATAATCAACTTTCTATCTTCAGCATTATCAAATTTTGCAGTAAAAAAACCTTTTTCCATAGGGAAAATATGAAGAGTACCAAAAATAATAGGTTCTCAATGAGCGGAGATCCACCGGTGCAAGTTAGAAAGACTCGGCCATAAACCCAAGAAGCAACAAATCACACCACAAGAAGAAAATTCAGATGATGCAAACTCAATATCTTCCACCACTTCTTCATCCAAGTAGATCTGGATAGGGTTCAAGATAGGGAGAGGTCTCTTACCCGCACCACCACCAATCCCAACCCCATCAGAATGAGTGGTTAAGGCCCCAATAGAAACCATACCAGCATAGGATAATGTCCCCTTAGGCACTGAAGCACCACCAAGAGGAACAAAACCAAATGTAGAACCCCCAGTAAACTGAGAGACACTCGCTAACTGCAATCCAGCAGCTTGCGAAACCTCCAGTGCCCCATCAAAAGCTATGGACGACACACCAGTAGACACTCCAGCAATCGACCAAATCCTTCCAACTGACTGCAAAATTGTTGGCAAAGTTCCAGCCACTTGTGAAACCTCCAGCGCCCCCTCAGAAGCTACCGAGGAAAAACCAGCGGATACTCCAATGGCCGGCGAGAACCTTCCATCTAACTACAAAACACCATCGAAAGGAAAAACCCTAGCCAATGACACTCCAGCAAACACTCCAGCAGTCAGCAAAATCCTTCCAGCCAACTACAAAATTGTCGCCAAAATTCCAGCCACCTGCAAAACCTCCAACACCCCTCAATAGCTACCGATGACACACCAGTGGCTAACGAGAACCTTCCAGCTGACTGCAAAACACCATCGGAAGGAAAAACCCTAGTCGAAGCCATGACATTAAACACCCAGTTATTTCTTTATAATTGTTGAAAACTAAATTGTTACATATTCATAAATCTGCCAAAAATTTTTTAGACCTTTCTATCCAGTTTATATTGAAGACATCAAAAAATTCAATTTGGTCCCAAATAGAATGTCTATACATTTTTAGTCTATCATTATTCACAGCATATTTGGACCTTACTTGGGCTACTACTGAATCTGAGTCACCATAAACTTTCAAACAATTTATACCATGTCTAGCCCTAAAAACAAAGCTTCATATTCTACTGTATTGTTTGTACACTGAAAAGATAACAAGAATAAATATTTAAATGTAGTACCTGATGGAGAGATAAGTAAGACTCCAGCTCCTGATCCTTCTTTAGAATAGGCTATATCAAAATACATTTTCCATAAACGATCACTCTGTGTAGTTAACGCCTTCACTAAAGGATCAACATTCTTACATTGATGAGCACTCCTTTATATTCTGAAATTCTCCATATCAATATCAACACAGTAATTAATATTTGTATCTTCATGCAAATCTATCATGTGAGGTATCCTACCTTCTCTAGACACCTTTATATTATTCCCAACAATATTGAAAGTGGCATAGGAAAAATCACACTAAATATTTCCCCCCATTGAAGCACTCCATTTTCTAGACAATAACATACCATAATGTGGTGGGATATCAACCACCAGCACACTCATAGTCAATACTGTATCAGGGCATATAGATAATTTGTAAGGTAAGGCTTCAATGGTTCCAACAATAGGGATTTCTCTTGAATCCATTGCTTGACACCTCCCATGTGGAGTATCTAATTGCAATCCCATGGATCTCATTATTTCTGTAGGCATAACTGTAGTAGATGCTCCTGACTCTATCATGCAATTTTTGAGCATCTTACCATTTATCACCAATGTTAGGAAAAAGGGGTCAACAACCCCTACAGAAGTATTTGTGTTTAAGTAAATATGAGGGATCTCAAAAATCATCCCCTCAGGCTCCTTGCCCTTATTGTTGAATTTATTTTCAATATATTCTATTTTTTGAGGTTTTACTGGTGATACATTGTTCAACACTGAAAGGACTTTTTCTTTGTGTTCTTTTATCCTCATCATTTCTAGGAATGGGACCTTCACATTCATCTGAGATAAACAGTGGCCCATATCTAATAGAGTATATTTTACATCAGAAATTTTAGGTTTTTCTATTACAATATTTTTTTCCTCTATTTGAATGTTCATAGCAGGTTCTTCCTTCTAGGATTTATTATTTTCAACTTTGGATGAGGGAGAACTTGCCTCTCGCACTTTATCTTTTTCTACATGTACATCTTTTGGATTACTAGCTTTGTTTACAATTTTGACCTTAGGTTTGTTTACATTTTCCCCAGATCCATCTCTCTTTGGTACATATTTGGCATCTGTCTTATTTTCTTTAATGAAGATGTCTGTTGGCTGACTACCAACATTAGCCACAACTCTATTTCTTAAGTGGTAGTTATTTCTTGCTTTGTTCACTAGATGAGCAGTGATTCTAGCCTTTTCTTCCCCAGAGGGTTTCCTTATGGTAGTAGAGCCTTGACTATTTTGTGCATAACATCTTATATCATCAACTTCCTCCTCATCACTGTCATATAGGACTTGTTGGTGATATACCTCTATTCTTCTTTGTGACCCATACATGTCATGGTTCTCAATTTCTTCTTTTGAATCTACATCAGAGCATGCATAGGCATTAGTCATATCACATCTATTGTGATCACATAGCTCATCTTCTTCACATTCGTGTTTCTCATTAGCAATGATGTCTAAGGATACAATACAAAAATCAAGGTTGTGTGGGGCTTAACAAACCTCACACTAGTAAGTGTCACTGCACATATTCATAACAATTTTATGTAATGGGTCAGGGGTCCTATCTTTTGGTTTATCTTTTCTAGGTGGAGAAATAGGCTTTCCATCCTTGAACTAAGTACCATAAGGATAATTCTACATCCTATTTTGTCGGTTACAGTTATTGTTATAGGATGGTCTTTTATTCTGTGGAGCCTTGTACTCTTTATACTCAGGTTCTTTGCTCCTACTAAAGTGAGCATCATCTCTTCTACCCATTTTCCCTGATACCCTTCTATTCATTTCTATGTTTACTACTATTTTATATGTATCTGTGATACTTCTATGATTTTTGAATCAAAAGCATTTAGGTATGTAGCCAAACATACCTTCTCATCTAGCTTGATTTTTTGAAAGAGCTTGTGCATAGCCCTCTGAAATCTTGTATTGAATTCAGTAACCTCCTCATTAAAATTCCTTTTTATGTTATTTAATTCATTTAGCAAGAACCCTTCATTGGTCTTTTACCATACTAGTCTTTGAAAAAATCTATTAGTTCATCCATAGATGCAACTGAACCATTAGACAATCCTCTAAACCACTCCCTAGCATCTTCTTCTAGAGATTGAAAAATAAATTCATAAGGACATCTTCATGATTAATATTTAAAACATTTATGATATCTATGAATTTTCTTAAATGAACTTCACAAGAAATGACATTGTTTCCTGAAAACATAGGGAGTTTTTCTCCAATATCATTAGGAACTGCATTAGGATAACCAGGAATGCCAATAAAAGTGAATTTCTTGTACCTTTCTGGGTGTAATTCCTTCCTTTGAAATTTTTCATCCTCTTGGAAAGAAGTTACCTTGGCCTTTGAAGATGTAGTATTTTCACCATCAGCATAAGAATATTTGGAAGATTGCAAAAAGTCAATCTTTTTCTTCATCTCCAAGGTAGCAGCTTCAACTTCTTCTTTCTCTAGCATCTTTTCCATAGTTTCTTTGTCCCTTCTTGATCTTTCAAGATCCATGTCTAGCTTAGACATTTGTTCAATTAGGACTTTATGAGTTTTTGGTTCCTCAACTTCATTTTCAGTAACTTTCTTCGTTCCTTTATCTCTAAAGTTTTGAGGACCTAAACCTTTGTGGGTGTTTTGAGTCTCTTGGTCTCTGCGATACTTCTCAACATTTTTTGTAGCTTTATGTCTTAGAGATCTTCTTCTAAACTTATCGAAATCTTTTTTCTCATGTTTTTTCTTTTTATGATATTTTTCTCTTTTTTTTTGCTGAACAAGGGCTAACTGCCTCATGAGGATTCTTTCCTCTTCAACAAGATCATCAGAAGGAACTTCAGAGTCTGAGCTAATAGTCTTAGTTCCTTCTCTTTCACTAGAAGTAGTATTAATTGCATATGTTTCTAGTCCAAGGTCAGGGGCTTCTTTGTACTCTGAGGTGTTCCCCTAATGACTGGACTGATTTGTATCCTTCCTTCTAGTGTTGTTTTCTTCATTTCTTTGAGAAGATTTATTAATGTTTGCATGGTTTTTCTTCTCTCTCCAAGACATCTTAGTTCTTGAAGTAGTTGGGATCCCACTGTCCAACTCAGCTTCTGGATTATCTCTCATTCTTGACCCAGCATTCATATTTATAAGATTTGTATAAATGTTTCACTTTTGCAATGATTACAGAGATTAACTTTTAGAGTCGCAACCAAACACAAGCTTGGGAAATATGAATATTATAAGAATGACCTAAACTGGAAAAACTTGACTGTGGTATTTATAAATCAATTTTCAACCAGAGATTATGAAAAGTACTTTTCTCCCCAGTAGAGTCGCCAGTTGGTTAGGGATTTTTCTTGCAAGTACCTTTTAAAACAGTATGAATGCTTGCTCTTATATATTTCCAATTTATTATATGCAATAAAATCCTAATTGATGAGGATTGGATAAGATCCTCCTTTTTTTTAGATCCACAGACTCAGTAAGGTATTACCTTGGAATGATTAATGATTTGTAGTATTATTTATAGTGGATTAGGTCTTCTTACTAGTTTGTTGAATGTCTTTTACTTTACCAATAAATAGAAAATTGTGCAAATGACTGTGATTAATCTGATGTAGAGCTTAATAAGCCAAACTATTATCTTGACAATAGAAAATAGTAATGTAATAAGGATTCTCATCCTTCTTCCTTTTATAGTTCTCTGAACTTAGGAGGGGCAACCTATTGATTCTCTCTTAAAGGAATCAGTAAATTGAATTGTATACTCTGTGAATACAATTACTTGTAAATGTATGTTTTCTTATGAATGTAGTGTAATTTGATTGATTTATCTTAAATATTGGATGATGAACCATTACTTGCAAAACCATAAACTAGTGCCTGATCCTATGGGCAATAGAGTCAATCTTGAATGCAATTCCACAATTAGGTGACTAATGAAAACACATGCAACCTAGATAGAATTCCTTAAAAACTATCCACTCACTCCTATATCTTTGCTATCAAATCTTAATACCAATATTCAGCTTCCTGGGATCATCTGAAAGAATTACTCCTTCCTTGAAGGACCTCACAAATGACTGCACAACTACCTTGCAGTTGATATATTTAAATGCCTTACAAATAAATATATAAAAGCTTGAACAGAGATAAAAGAGACAACACAAGATATAAGATAGAGATTGCAATGCATTTTATTAATGTCTAACTACTTCAAAATACATTCAACAGACCAAATAGTATAGAGGCTCAGACAAAAATGTAGTAGTCTGCCTTGTAATTATATTCCATCTCCCTCTTTCAAAAAGTTACAATATTATATATTTATAGGCTAAAACCATTTTGGAATCCTTAATAAGTAAGGATGCAACAAGCTTCAGATGGTTTAAGACCTAACCCTAAAAACATAGAAAAGGACAAAAGACAAGAAAAGACCAAGCAGTGAATGGACAAAAATGAAGAATTAAATCTGATCTGATCTTTGTCTTCTTGTGATTACTAGCACCTTTGTCTGTATGTGTTCAAGATAGCCTCTGATATTTGTAGTGAGACCTAGTGGCCGCCATTATAGGATAATTTACACTAGTCTCCAAGATGACTAACCTCCATGTGCTCAAAGAGTAGGTGTCAGGTGTTCTTCTACTCTTCATCAATAATATCTAGGTCAATAGTGACAGGATTTTTCTTTTTGGGCTTTGTTAAAACATCCCATGTTGTGACATCATCCTCTTTTGGCCATTCAAAACTCTGAATATTCTCCATTTGAGTCTTTTTCCTTTCCCACCTTGCATCCATAATACTCTTGACATCTTTTATGAATTTGTTGAAATCTGTATTTGCCTTAAAGGCTTCATCTAAAATCTTGTTATATCTTTCCATATCTAATTCTTCGTTGTTAGAAACATATACCTCTTTACTAGGTAATACAGTGTCAAATTATGAGCTCCATACCCCTGGTGGCTTGATTTGATTATCTTATGACCTTATTGATGGCACAAATCTATTGTAATCAAGACCAAACATATTTATTCTTTCCTCAATTTGATTAGCCATGCCTTTAAAAAAGGACAAGGTTACCCCTATCTGTTGTATCTCCTCTCCTACCTAGGTTACAATTTCTGGTAAATCTGATCTCAATGGTTGCAAAGATGCTAACCTCTCAAATAACCCGGTTCTCACTGACCATGTTGCATAATAAGGGTTCAAAATTCATACAAAATTATTGACTTCAACTTGTAGGCCTGGAAATTTACCATAGGCACCATATACTATATCTACTTTATCTTTTAAAACATTTATCCTATGCTACAAAATTTTCATCAATGCTCCTAAAACAACATTATTATGCTCCTTAATCCCCTATTTTGTTTCTGTTGCATACTCTATTTCCTTAGTTTGGATCTCAACATCTTTTCCTTCTTTGTGTACTGCAGGGGTGACCTCAGGTATTTCTTGCAATTTCTTAGTTAGGTCTGCAATTGTATTTTCCATTACATTAATATTCATTAGACCTAACTCTATATCCTTGGAAATCAAGCTTGCCTCATCAAATAATTTTTTATATCTAGTAGATATCTGTTTTGCCTTTGCTTCATTCAAGTGAGCAAAATGTGTCAATTCCTGAGATATTTCCAAGTCTCCTGTATTATGTACTAACCAATTTATCTTGTCTCCCTCCATCTTCTCTGGAACATTTGTCAGTGATGGGTTCTAGTTCTTTGGAGCAAGGGACCACATTACAAGGGCTTGAGATTTAGAATCATGTCCACACCATTTTATCATTTCTCCTATCTATGTCTCATTAGAAATATTAACATCAGACTGCCTCCTGATTTGATCTATAATAAATGTTGAGGCTAAGTACCATCCCTGTACTAGGAGCATCCCAGTGGATTTCACAAGTTTCCTGGATTCATCAGGAGTCAAACTTTCCAACTCTAAATTAAATGCTTGGAGGGCTTGTAATGCTTCACTGGTAATTGCCTCTCCTCCTTGTGACTTTAGTTGTGCTGCAACTTGTTATTGCTTTTCCCATATTAAGAAATCTTTAAACTCCTTAGTTTTGATGAATTTTTCATCCTTTAGAAACTCTTCTTGTTGTAATTCTCTTTCATCTTGGCATAGAATGAGAGGCATCTCTACATTGTCATCAGTATCCTCTCTCATTTCTTACCCTCTCTTATCAACTTTCTTAGTTGATGATCATATGCATTGGTCCCTCTAAATAGGGCACCAATTATGTCTTTTTTCTTCTTATGGGTCTTTGCTACAAAGGGTTCACCTGCTTCTATTCTTTGCTTATTGTGTGGGGACTCTACATCTACTTCATCCCCTTGTGCTTCAGTTAAATCAATAATGTTTTCCTCATTTTGAGGTGGCTGATCTTGCGGTGGTGGACTATGAATTGAATAGCTACTTCTATACTATGATGATGACTGTTTGTTGGGACCTATATCCTTGTCATCAATTTGATCTTCAAGTTGATTGCTAAGAAATCTATGATTCTCAATCATTTTCTCTAATCTCTGCATATAGGGCATGCCTGGAAAAAATCCACCAAATGGGATTCCTTTCCTTTTCACTTGTTGTTCCAGCTCCATTAAATCATGGTACTTTGATAATCTGGATGCAATTACATCCTCTTCTAGAATGTTTCTGATTAAATCTTCCTCCTCACAGGGCTAATGCCTCTTGGTGATAGGGATGGTAGGTGTCAAGAGTTTCTTGGCACTCTTAATGAATCCTTATGTATCAATATATATGTATAAGGCAACATTCATCATGTAATGCCTTAACCATCCATTAACAGGGTCATAAGCCCTCTTTCCATCTATAAAATCTGAGGCAATGAACTGCCTAGGATTGAAAGTTCCTTTTCTGTGAGATGCCAAGTGCTCTCTATCTGTCAACATGAGCTTCCATAGAAACTTCATTATTGCAATCCTTGGTGGCACTCTATAAGGAAGGATATGTGTTGGTTGTGAAAAATCATACACTCTGATCAGTGTAAATTTCTTGTGACAATAGAAGCCACCCTAGTTATGGTTACCATTCCACTTGTCAACAAATTGACAAGGTCTCAATAACTTTAACACTTTCACTGGAAGTTTGGTCACGTCTACTCCCAAATTGATTAAGAATGGGTAAACCACCAATTTCTCAAAAGCACAAAATTCTTGCTCCCTGGAGGTGTAATTCCATACCCTTAACCATAACTACACTGGGTTCTTTTGTCCATGGTATAACCTCCTGAGTTGTAAATTGGATAGGTCCATAATAGGGAAATTATAAAACATGATGAGGTGCATCAGTAATGAGTATTGTAGGAACTTAGGGCTTCTTACTTTATTTTGAATATCAAGGAATCCTTGATGCATTTTATCAATCACAAACTATATGTAATCATAGTTTGTACTCACATAAGGGCTCTGCAATTCTAATATTATTATCAACATATTTGATGATACCCTCTCTCTCGCACTGTCTACTCCTAAGACTCTGCATAGGGTATAAGATATATACTTCATATAGAAAGCTAGTCTTTGTAGAAATATGGAGATGGATCACTTGGAATAGGGGCAATATAGTTTCTGGTTCCCCTTGGTGTGTGGGCCTGGATCAATTTAGCTACAATAGGAGCCTCTTTTGTATATTTGGCATCTAGGGCTTTCAAATTGATCTCTCTAGAACAGGGGTTATAAATGTCAAAAGCTTTCATAAATGAAGCTCGGTCTAGGGTTACCAAGACAATTTTATCATCCTTCTTGATGGACTATGAAATAGTATCGTACCTACTAGACAATTCTAAAATCAAGTCTACATGAATGAAAACATCAAGAACAACTAATTTGGCTAGTCTACATGTCCATGGGTTTGAAATAGGCATAGGGCCATCACTGTTCTTATGAAAAAAACTAAATAAATGGTAACTGATGACATGTAACTAATTAAATGGTTCACTATAGTAAGTTGAAGATGATGCAAGACATTAAATCAGTTAATGGTTTGTATTGTCATTGATGTCAACTTGATATCATCTGTATGGTCATACACCTAATGCCAAAGACTTTAGAGAATCAATGGAATAGAGGTTATGCTTTCAGCAATGCATAAAAGTCAAGTATTCACTAAGTGACAGAATACACCGGTGGAGTGCACACCATCGGTAAAGACAGAGATAAAAGTCACAGTGATACCCGACGAGAAGAAGACAGTATTGCCTAATGAAGCAGAATCAAAGGATGCCCGACGAGCTAAAAAAAGTGTTGCTCGATGAACAAGATCCAATGATGCTCGACGGATGGAGATCCTAAAGCTAACTAAAGCAACACCGACAGAACTGGCAGTTGTCACCGGCGACGAACTGTAGAATTGACCGACAGAATAGAGAGATCATAAAATGACAAAATATCTAGCTGGCAGAGCTTAAAGATAGACTTAACTAGTTGTTTGATTTGTTTTATTCGACAACAGTTAAGTAAGTGATTTAAAGATGATTTACACAGTTTCCAAGAAGATAACTATGAGATAAATAAGGAGTTAAAGCCATAAATCAATTTGGCTGGATTCTTTTTCACACCAGGAATTAAGGAATATTATGTCTATTTAAGAGACAAGCATAATTCATTCTCCGTGGTGGTCAATAATCAATCAGATACATGGGGGAGTGAACTAATAGAAGATTCTGAAGAGAAACTGATGAAGGATTAACTTCATGCAGTCCTGATCAATCAAGCTGAGGGAGAGCTAAAGAATTCTGCAGACACCGATGGACAAAAAAGCACAGCATCACAGAGCAAAAAGAGTTAAGTACAAAGGAATTGTATTGATACATTGATCAGAAATATATTGTAAGTAAATAGATCTAAAAATCTGCAATTCAGTTGCATTTGAAATAGGTCATTTTGTTTTAGTTTAACCATTGAAGGATTAAGTCTCTTAACAGAGAAGGACTTAACAGTCTTTTGTAGCTGAGGTATATCCTAACAGATTACCAGAAGGTTGACTCATGATAGTAGCACCGGTCTTACCTAAAGCCTATAGACAGTCTAAGAAGGAGGCTGATTCAAGGATGGTAGTAAGATTTGCATAAAGCCTATTAACAGTCATGAGACTGATTCAAGGATGGTAGCGTAGATTCCAGATACTAAGTGACAACCTATGTATTGAAAATCCTCTAACAAGGTCGCACTTAACAGTGTGTTTGTAACCTTTAACAGGGTTGGCTCCTAACAGGGCTCACTTCATAAGAGTGAAAATTTGGGGTACCGGTCCCAGTGGTTTTTCCCTTAACAGGGTTTCCACGTTAAAATCCTTGTGTTATATGTGTATGGTTTATTACTTTATTGTTTTACATTCTACATATGCATTTATGGATTGATTGGTACACTCTACATATTTACTAAGTATCGGTAAATACAGTTTACTGCTTATCGGTTATCAAAGAGAATAAGGACAGACAAGGTAAACCGACAGACATTTATTTGTTTCAAAGTATTTCAAAGGCATGCATCTTGTTGGGACTTAATAATTTGAGAAGTATTAATTGGTGGATTAAAGTTTAAATTGGATAAATTTTTGAGGCCACTGATTCACCCCCCCTCTTAGTTATTACTAACAGTAACCAGAATAGTCTGGTGTCTTGGCATCTCTAAAGTATTCATAATTATCCCCTAAATACTCATCATTTACTTTTTTACCTTGATTGGAGCACAGGATCAACTGGATGAACTCTTCTTAATAGTTTCATTTTCATTTCACATCATAATCATCCCCGCTTACCCCACGGGTAGATGCAACACTTACTTCTCTACTCATGATTCCTGGTATAATTTGTTACTGATCAATTTTCCTTTTCTTCTACCGATATTGGAACAAATCTCCTACAAACCCTCAATTTGAATTAGCTCAAATATTCAACCAACACTAGTAATCACACTTTAGATTCTGGACTGAAATATTCACTGTTCACTCTGTAGATCTTGATTGTTCTATTCTCACTGAAAATGCAAAGCACTGATGCAAATTATGGGCTCTGGATTCATGAAAACTGGTAAGATGAAATGATAACGGTAATGCCTATAAATGCACCAATCTATTTTATGGAATTGCAATTCAGTATTTTCTGTCTTTACTCCTGTGTGCTGTGAAATGAATTCTAGCTCCTAGCTGTGGCATTTCGAACTGACAGATGATCAATTCAAATGATGACTTTTCATATAAAAACCTTATTAAATTCGAAAACATATCAAGATTTGATCTTATTGGCTCCTTGAGAATAGCTTAGCAATCTTTTGAAACATGTTGTCATAACTGCTTCATTCTTATTGGCTATCAACTATTAACATGGTGCAGAGAAAACCTTATATATTACCTTGATCTCACCATGGTTTCCTTCAGTGACAAAGTGACTGAGTGATCTCGTTGTCATGAAGAGTTATCCTTAACTTCATTTTTCTATTGAGACTTAATGACAATCATCCGATCAACCTTCAGATCTATGGCTACCTCTTAATCACTATGTGAGATCTCTTAACTCTTATTATCTTCAAGACTGTGCGACCATAGCTTTACTAACTCATTTTATACCTTGGATTTCTTTTAAAGACTACATGACTGTATTATCTCTTTGTCGCTTTGAGATTTCCTTTACCCTGATTCTCTACTGATATTAAACGACTGTCACACGATCATCTTTTAATCAGACGGTCCATGTGTAATCTCATTTTCTTTATGTACTTTCTTATTTTCAACTGAGACTTCGCGACTACCATAGATCTTGTTTCTAATCCAATGGTTCACATATAATCTTGTTTGATTTTCATTTAACTGTGGTTTACTTTTCTACCTCATGACTCAAGTAGTCTCTGTGTCGCGGAAATAAATTCATTACCTTAGATTTACTTTGAGACCTTCCGACTAACTCAAATCTTCAAAGGATTAGCCATGTGTCACAATCTATATTTATCATCGCTGAATATCTGTAACTTTGTTGACCCTTTGACTTTCTATAGAAACTACACACCATCCATAGGATCTCTTTCTTTTCACGGCTCAGATCTTCTCGCTGAGAACACACTTGTATTTAACTGAACTTATATCAAACCGTGGTTCTTATTGCGACACCGCGACCCATTGAATCTTGCTGTCGCATTTAGATTTTTCTAACTCGTGGTTTCTTTCCCGATTTAATGACAGCCACTAGATTTTCTTTAAATCGGACGGTAGTCGCGATATCTCTTCATCTTTTACTTATCTGCAACTTTTCATCCCAATTTCACACTGGCCACAACATCTTTCTCTCATTTGACAGTAGTCGCTTAATATCTTTAGCTTTAACTTAACCATAGATTTCAAAAGAGATCTCACGACTAAAGGACTTTAACCACCTTCTTGACCTTAGTTTCTTTGCAAGATACCGCGACTAAGCAAACTCGAAGTCACCTATACTTTTCTTAACTCAAGAGTTTTCATGGAGACTTTGCGACCACCGCAGGATTTCACTTTTAAATCAATGACTACCGCTATTTCTCAGATCTTTTGACTTAACTCACTTTTCTCTTCACGATAACGCGACTGCATGAGATTTTAAACTTAACCTTTAAACCAAACTTACAACTATGATTACCTTTCGAGACAATGTGACTGAGAAAACTTGAAGTCGCTGAAGAAATTCTTTAACTCTGATTTTTCAATAAGATCATCCGCCAACCATAGGATCTAGATCTACATTTACGGCCTCTGTGCAATCTCACAAAGACTGGAAGAATATTCACTTTTAAAAGAGACAACCCAACCTATAGGAAATCACCAAGTCTCAATAAAAAAAAAAATATTCTGAGATTCCAAAGAGACTTCGCGACTTAAGTGAAATAACATGAAATAGAGCACATGACTTAAGTGAGCAGGTTTCATGAAAAAGTAACAACAAATTAGAAAAGACTTGAACGAACTAGGGTTTTTCTTGGATAGGCATGGAATTTTACCTAGGGCTTGGGGTTTTTGCACTCTTTCTTGATTTTTGGCTTGAAGATCATTATTTGCAGAGGTATTTTGACAACTCTAAATAGGATTTTCAACTTTTAGGCATGGAACTGACTGAGAACTTCAAAAAAATTCAGGCAGACTACAAAACTTGAAATACATCCAACATGAGGAAAATTCAAATTTGAGTGAGGAAAGGAAGTTGTGCAAGGGTAAAATAGCATATTCACAGAAGATAAGAAGAAACTGCCAAAAGAGGGCCTTAGAAGCTTTAGGTGACATCTCTGGTTTCTGCAGCTAGAGAGATGACTGCTACTTTCTTGATAGTAGTAGCCTATTCAAGGAAAAAAGAAAGAGAAAAGGGGATGTTGGAGGGCCTTCTTCAAGGCATTAAGACTCAACTTGTTCAGTTAAGATAATTTTTGATGAATAGGTTAACTCCCATATTTCATGAGCTAATTTTTGGAGAAATTTTCTGAAATTTGGAGAATGTTTAGCTTATTTTTTCGTTGATACTACTAGGAGGGATTTATTTTCCTATTTGATAGTCTAAATATCTCCCTATGACAGGGATGTTATAAATCATATGATTACATTTAAATTTTACAGAATTCTCAAACAATTAAGTTTATCTTTTAGCTGGACATATTTTAAGATGATATGGAATTTCATGTAAATTTTATGTAAAGTCTACTTTATTAATAGTAATACAAAACTTGGCTTTAGCCTTTTATTGATTAAAAAAAAAAAAGAGCCAAGATTGAGAAAATAGCTCACAACCTTGAAAATTTAGAAAATTGATAAATAACAATAAAAATAGTAGAAGTAAACAGAACATAACCAAAAAGAAAAAGGAAAATTAGTTGTTACTTTTCATGGTAGTGAGATTCTTGAGGCTTGTAAAAGTCTCGAGGTTATCTGTCATTAATTTTATTTTCTTCAAAATAGAGATAATGTCCTCCTTTTTCATTTGCATATTTGTGGTTGGTCTAGATTAGTCTTTTCTTTGTGGCACTAGCAGACATGGAAGGGTGCAACCATGTCTCAAACTTGATGCTCACTTCTAATTATATGATTTTATGGTTATTTGGTCATTTCAATTTCTTCTATTTTATGTTTTAAGAAAAATAAAATTATTAATTGTTAAAAAGATAAATAAATAAAATTAAAAATAATAATATATAGTAATAAATATAAAAATTTCAAATTTACCAAATAAGTTTTAAAATTTGTGTATTCTATTTTGAAAAGATTGTAAATTAAGATAAATATATAATAAATAATTTTAAAAACATATATATTACATACTAATTTGTTAAATGATAATAAGTTAATAATTATCATTTTATTAAAAAATTTAATAAATTACATTAAGTAAGTTTCTAAATTCATATAAGAAATAGAAACATTCATATTCTATTATTTTGAAATATCTAAATGTGTATTTTATAATAAATATTCTAAAATAACATATATTTATATTATAAAGTAAAATATTATATTCTAAAATATTATATTATTTCCTAGTCCTTTGGATTTCCAAATGAAATATCATTAACTTTATCAATTCATCTATAATGCAATGTTTTTATTATATCAATCAGGAAAGTGCCCAAACCCAAAATAGCAAAAATAACATCAAGTCAAAAGATAGTTCGAAAGGAATTCACAAGAAGCGAATTCAACCAACATAACCAAAAAACAAAACAACAAAAGAGATAGAAACAAACAACTAGAGTCCATAACCAACTAACATAGGAAATTAAATAGACGAGAGATTAATCTCCTTCTAATCCTCATTGAGCTCCTTAAGAGTATCCATAAAGGAATTCTTCCTAGGTTGACGAAGAATCGCATCAATAGAGGGGCCCTCTTTCATTGGCTGAGAAATCCCTTGCAGATTTTCCTCACAGTTCCTTCATTTAGCCTTCCTGTATTCTAGTTCCTCTTGGAGAGTGTTGAAGGAAGAATTCATTTTTCACATCGTTCGATTACTAAAATTAACCACATCTGCTAGCTTTTTATTGACCTATTTTTGGTTCGCTTTGACATTTTCAAAGGCCCAAAACATCTCCTATTCTTCTTCGTCTGAGGGAATGAAAGCCTTCATCTCACAAATTTCTTCTTCCATGATTTCCCAATTATCCATTTTTTGTGACAACTCATCAACAACCTCCCAAACACTGTTATCTGCACTCATATGGGACCAATCTCCCACTTTATCTTCAACCTCTACAATAGTTTCAAGTCTATTAATCTTTTTTCTGGCTGTGTGAAGTTGATCAATTAGCCACTTGATCATGGCATTCTAGAGGTTGTATAGGATGCATAGCTTGTCAACTTTATTTGCAATCTGAGGATACTCCATAATTTCATCAGCAAGGGTGGGGTGTGGGAAAAATGGCTAGCACTCCCCTCGAGATTCATGAAAATGGACTAACCGCATCCTGTGAATTCTATAAGTCTATTATTTTTATCCAACATTGATAGGGTGATCTTTTGGTGCAATGATAACCAAACTTGTCATAAGTGGTATTGTTACTGATTTTCGGTACCAAGGTCATTGGCGGGATTCTACCTGCGAAGGTAATTTTCCGCAAAAGCTTGTGGGTTTTCGAAAATCATCTTCTCCACTGCGGGTTTCTACCTGCGAAGGTAATTTTCCGAAAAGTCTTGCGGGATTTCAAAAATCATCTTCTCCACTGCGGGTTTCTACCTGCGAAGGTAATTTTTCGAAAAGTACAGATAGCAATGTTTGCAGAGGTATACTATGAAAAGAGATGGTCATGGACAGTGAAGTTATTACCTACAACATAGAAACAGATCCGGGAAGAAGTTAAAAGAAAATTTGGGATCAAGAAAGACTCAAGGCGGAGAATTGAAATTCTAATTCTCCGTGGCGGAATTCTACCTGAGAGGGTAATTTTCCGCAAAGGCAGAAAAGAAGAGGAAGCGCTATGTGGTGGACCCCACAACGGGTTTTCGAAGCACTTTTTCATTTTTCCAGGTAAGAGAGAAATGTTTAAATATTGACTCGAAAATTAAAATAAAGTATTTGCGGAGAACTGAAAATTGCTTTTTCCGCAAGCAAAGAAACGCACCCTATTTCTATTTTTCCGCAAGTCCACGGAAAATGGAAGAGTAAGTGGAATAATGAAAATGGCTTTCTTTGTTTAAACCCTGTGTTTTTCCGTGCAAAAAGAAGTCAGATCCCTTTTAAGGTTATGTCTTAGTCTCATCACTCAGTCGCTCAAGTATTTCTCAAAATTTATAAGAGCTCGTGAGTATGCGACGAGTCGAAGGAGGAAACTCATCGCTTACTCGCCAGTCAATAAAGGTAATCAAAAAATGGCTCGCGAGTTGGCGACCAGTCAGAAAGCGGATGTCATCGCCCACTCACACACAAGATGAAAACAGAGTAAAAGGTGGCACGAGTGTGCGACCGAACAGAATATGCAATGAAGAAACGGATATTGCTCAGTCACTCAGAATCTAAAGGTCAATTTAAACAGCCAGTGACTGTGCGATGAAGGAATAATTGGAAGGTAAGATGCATAGGCGCTCAGTCGCCAAGACTCAGGTGATATCAGAAATTGACTCGCGAGCTTGCGACTGAGGAAAGAAGACACAGCATCGCTCACTCGCAGAAGGCAAGGGTAAGACAGTCAAGAGTAAGAAGTGTGATTTTTAGAGTGAATAGAAGGTGCTACTTTCCGTTTTATGCTAATTTCTGGGTAATACATGCATTAATCTGGGATTTTTACAGGCTTTTAAACATACACAGAGATAATTTTCAAAGGTAATTTTAATATTTTATTGCAAATCCATGTTTTATTCCCAGAAGTTTTCAGAGACAGAAAAATATCAGATTGTTCTCAGATGCTGGAGATCAGATATTTTTACAGATGGAAAGATCAGATTTTAAAAGATCAGAGGTTGCAGTTGTTAAAGTCTGCAGAAAAGTTATTGCAATTCAAAGACTTTTGTGACTCTTCTAGAGGGATAAGACTACTTCTATGATGGAGTATTTATGATGATATTTTTGGGCATGAATTTTTGGTCACCAAATTGTATTTTGTAGACTTTTGAAGGGCTAAAAGGTGGCTGGACAAGCCAAATCTGACCCAGAAGTTATTGCTTTCAGAGTGCAGTTGGCTTTGAAAATGCATAAATATGAGTTGAAGGCTCATTTGTAAGGAGTTCTTTTTCCTCCCAGCTTGTTGTTTTGTAACTTTTTCTGAGTTCTTGGCAGAAGTAAGGGGTTTTTGTAACTCAGT
>MU228515.1:1227017-1251821 GCA_018584345.1 Thuja plicata | reverse complement strand
GAAGTATCCAGGAAGCCGGCCTTCTCCGGAGGTTCACTTCTTTTCCGGGTTACCCACAACCCAGAAGTGTTCCCATGTGTCACTAGATTGCTGAGTTTACTCAGCAGGGTGCAAAT
Organism: Thuja plicata; assembly: GCA_018584345.1. Taxonomy (NCBI): domain Eukaryota; kingdom Viridiplantae; phylum Streptophyta; class Pinopsida; order Cupressales; family Cupressaceae; genus Thuja; species Thuja plicata. Next base: position 1,251,705 of record MU228515.1, on the reverse strand, counting down.
TTCAGTGATAATAGGTATTAGAGCTTGGTCATAGGTTTGAATCCCCTCAGGAAACACTGAGGGGAAGATTGTTGGAAAAATGTTTAGTGCTCCCCTCAGGATTCATGACAAGGTACTAATCACCTCATATGGATTCTATAAGTCTAGTAGTTGTATCAGGCATTGACATGTCGATCTTTTGGTTCAATGAAAACCACACTTGTAACATGGGGTTATGGAAGTAGAAAGGGGAAATTTTTGTGGGATATAAGGGTCATCATGATAGTGTTGAGGAATAGAAACAGGGCAAGAGGGATTGTGATCCTAACAAGAAGGTTTAACATGGGTATTTTTTAGGGTCCATTCTGACCCAATTGACCAGGAGGAAGAAGAATCCTCAGAAATAACAACCATTTTTTCCAATTATGTATCTTTGTCTAAAGCTTTCATCTTGGTTTTCCTTAATGGATTAACCCTAGTCGAGCTAGGAGGAGGATAAACCGTAACAGTCATGGAAGTGTTAGCACTATCGATAGGGTTACTTAACTCCACAATCAAACAAGGATATTTAAGGCCTACCTCTAGGGTTATATCCCTATGGAATTCATATAGACAAATGATTAAACGTTGGTGAAGAGGGAGGCCCATTATTTTTGGACTTCATAACTGAATGAGATATGGAGGAAAGAATCCAAAAAAGGAAAATTTAGCTTTACAATATTCTTAAAATGATCTGGCATAGGAAAAAGATGAGAGTGAAAGAATTTGAACCTATCTTTGGGGGTGATTAAATTGATCAAAAAAAGAGCCACATCTTTCCATTCTCTAGGAAGTTCTTCACAGTTGAAGACATTTTGCAAACAAGGAGTATTTTTTCTTGGGCTGAGGAATTTCTTGAGGTCCTGTTTGTAATTCCCATTAGAATTTTTTGGAATTTCCTTTCCTTCTACAATCAAACTAGTAGCCATGATAACTGATTCATCCGAGACCAAAAAGGAGACACCTCTAATATTAAACTTCCCTTGGTCCCAATAATTCATATATTTTTCAAAAAGCTCTGGCTCGACACCCTTCATACCCTTAATATAAGTATCCATATGACCATCTTGTAGAATAGGCCAAAGGATATTATTTTTCTTATATTCATCATAGTTGTTCAGTTCATTTTGAATAAGGTATCCTCCCATGGCTTTGTTGCAAATTTTCTTCACAAAGTATGCAACAGGGGATGGAAAAATACTAAAAAGGACTATAATGAAAGAGCCAAACTGGAGGAAGATGGAAATTAGGATACTCCCACTTTAGGCCTGGGGACCAGAACCAGGTCTACCACCAAAAAGATGACTAAGGTCCAAAGCAAAGACATAACCAATCTGATGGTCTCGATTTAGAATATGAAATCTCAGATGGAAGATATTCAAACAATGGAAAACTAGATGGATGCTACTGAGAAGTGATTCAACTTTGTTGGTCTGTATTTTTTGTTGGGAGTTTATTTGTTCCTATTTTTCTGGAAGATTATCGTAGTATCTTTTTTATGCTTTCTTATTTTTATTTCTCTTAACTTTGTAATCAGGGGTTGTGCCTTTTTTTGGTTCTTTGTCTATTGTTGGGACAGATTGTTGTTTTTTTGGTACTAGTTGCATATATTTTCTCTCATTGTTAAAGGGTTTCGGAGCCCCTTCAAAACCTGTAGTTACCTTAATCAAAAACCATGGGGTATTCACTAAAAGGGCAATACAATACCACATGCATTCATATTGGGGGGTTTAAAATGGGAAAACAAAGGGGGAAATATATTTCCTAAATAGGGGGAGGGGGGTTTTGGGGTCGGGGGGTGGAGGGGTGGGGGTTTATATAGAAAACGGGTGTGGGGGATATTGGATGGGTATTGGAGGGGGTGACAAAAAAGGAGTTTGGGGCAATATTTTTTAAAATAGGGGAATTCTTTAGTATGCCATGAACACATGTGCTATGATTTAGGTTATCTAATTGAATCACCCATGAAGAAATCCCAAATGTATAATCTCAAAAAATATCTTAACCATCATATAATAATTGTCTTTCATCATAAGTATTTCCTTATGGGGAATGCACGTCCTTTTCCAAGTGTGGAAACATCTTATTCAATCTCTTCATGTGGCTATTGAGGTAAATCTTAGGCAACCAACCAGATTTGAATTGAGTTCATAAATTGACCCATGGCTGCCAACCTATTAGCAACCTCATTTCCTTCACAATAAGTGTGTTGACATATGACACTATCCAATGTGTCCATTAAACCTTTACAATTGATTATTAAATCCCTTCTTTCCCATCCCAGTTTAATTACTATTGTCAACATCATGATTACATTGAGGACATCCCCCTCAATGATAATCCTTTTATAACCATGGTTAACTACTAGCTCAATACCATGGAAAGCCACCGCCACATCTGCCACATGGGAAATTTGTAACCCCAAGTTAACTATGTAGGCTAATAGGGTTTTCCAAACCTGTCTCTAATAAGACCACTCCCACCAACCTGACATGGGTTCCCAACCAATGAGCCATTGAAATTAATTTTTACCCATCTAGAGTCATGGGGTGCCATTTAATATTACTTCTGAATCCCAAAGGAGGGGATCTATAGCCTTTAATACAAGAGGAAAGACCCCTGATCATAGCTATTTTCCAATCTAAGGAGGAGGGAGGGGTTTTATGTTTGATTCAAACAATGTTTCTCATATTTTACTTGATATTGTTAACAATAGAAAAGGTATTGTCTCCCAGTCAGTAGATTTTTCTCTAAAAATGTGGTTGTTACATTCCTTCCATAAAGCCCAACTTTCATAAAGAAGAGAATTTTAGGATTAGGAAGCACTGATAGGGGGTCATTCGGTGCAATAGTAATTTTTGATGACATTAATTTTCCATTAGTATGCAAAAAACACTTTCGGTAAGCATACATCGAAAGAAAAGACTGAGAAAACTGGAGATCAGATTATTAAGAGATCACTAAAGATGACTAAGTACAAAGAGAACCGACGACACAACCTAGTGTGTAAACCAAAATTACAAAAATAGAAGGATAAATTGGAACCCGACAGAGGAACCCAATATGCAAGATATAGTGCAAACCAACAAGATAGTTAAAGTGTAACCTACAGAACAAAACCAAAGGACAGTCAAGCATGACCGATAGACAGAACCGAAAGTTAGTTGCAGCCTGCAAAAAGTGGATCTGACTTCCACGTCTAATAAAGAAAGTGTATTCTATTTATAGGATATTGATTTGTTTTAAATCCATTTATCTAGGGAAAAGATACATGATGTAAGTTCTTTAATCAGTCTAACTAATTTAAAACACATAGACTAGGAGATCTAGGTATAAGTTGTAAACCTGATCTTAGAGTTAACATTGCTTTTATCGAAACTTGATGAAGTCAATCCATCTATAAATAGATGATGCAATCATTCATTATTAATGATGTGAAGAGAGAGGAGAACATGAATGAATCAGAGGAGCACATTTATGGATCAGATTGAGAGTTTCAAGAATAGGGACAACAAAAGGTGAATTTGGTTAGCAAGAACCAATAACATAGCATACCAAGAATCAGAGGTATTATTCAATCACAATTAGGTGATAATATTTTTATGTAAACTAAATTGGATCTGTATCAGCAATACGATATTGCATTTACCAGGTCAATTTGTAATTTGTTATCATTCTAACAAGTGGAGCAAATTGTAAAAATTCTTTCAAGGAAGGTGGATTTAACACTCCAACAACAAATCTCTTAACCAAGTGCACACTCAACAGTGTTGCTAAAGCTCTTAACAAAGTAGACTTTAACAGGTCTCCACCGATACTCCTAACAGGGTAGATCATCAGAAGTGATCAAAATTTTAAGCCTTAACCAGCCCCTTCCAATATGCAGATAGTGAAGATTTTGTGGGTGTCATCCCCACCACAGTTTTTACTTCCTCACAAGAGTTTTCTGCGATATCATATCTTGTTTTTTGTGTCATATTACTTTCATGAATGTTTCTATGAGTTTTCACATGTATGTTGATGTTATGAATTGATATAACTCACAGCAAGATAGTATAAATTAGATTGAATGGATAGACAATTGATTACAAAGATTAATTGATAAAAGGGATACAAAAGTTTTAGAGGTACTGATTCACCCCTCCCCTCTCAGTACATACTTCCCATTAATCCCAACAATTTTATCCTTAATAAACCAAAGCCATAACTTAATTCCACAAAACAACTAAAGTAAACAGAACAAGATAAATAACATCCACATCAAAATACTGATTTTTTGTCGAAGAATAACCCAGTTAAGGGAAAAACCTTGGTGGGGATGATACCCACAAATATTTCACTACTGCAGTAATAAGTACCATGTTAAAGGTATAAGTACATATGAGGGTAATGCACATGCATTTAGGATTACAACCTAGAGCACACTTTGAATTTTAAAACACTAATCTGGCCCTTAGTAAGGTTCACCGATTAAATATTGATTACAATATAGAGAGGACTTACAGTCCCAAAACTAAACTGACTGGTAGCATCAATAATGCAAATACAGTTCCAATGAGGGTCCACAGATATCATAAGCTACAAATCTTACATCAATATAGCTTGCATATAATCACATACATCTCTATCCTTCTTTGCATAAAAAACTTGATCTTATATACTCGATCATAGGCTCATAACATTGACTTAGTCGGCTCCAACATGAAAATATGAAACATGTACTTTCCTTGAATTAAAATGCTGACCAAAAATCAATGCTAACCTATACCAATCAAAATTTATCATGTAGGAGGTCGACCCAAGCAATATTTTCCATCCAAATGACCAGATCATCGATCTGATAGGATCGTTGATCGATCCAACATGCTACAGCCTCACATAAGATAATTATTTATCAATGCAATACACACTGAACCATATCTCCATCACTTAGTATCATAAAAAATTGTGATCATAGGATTAGGCATACCATGATGTCTACAATAAATATCCAGCTTCACATCTTCTAATACATTGACCTCTGTATGTACTATCTCAATCTCTGAAATTGTATCCTTTGGTGTTCCTCCACACTTAGCTATATTCATTACCACAAAGTTTGGTAGGCAAAGTATAATATAACTGACCAAGAGAAAATTATATAGTTTCCATCAATGACAACATATCATGCATAACTAGTTGACTCTTTCCAACAATCTCCCCCTTCGGCATTGATGGCAACACTTAGTGAAAAATGACTTAGTGTCCATCCCAAAATGCCAAGACCAAAAAATTTCTTCAAAAACATAACTCTCCCTAAGCTAGATATTCAATTTTTCACACAACTCTTCTCCCCATTTGACATCAATGGAAAGGGTGGCCAAAAAGAAAAAAAATTCTACCAAAATCCTATACAGTGCACATGGTCACATAAGTTTGAAAACATCTGAAAAACTATCATTTAAGACGAAAAGATCTTCGTTCCAAGTCTTCCCCAGGTTGTCCAAGATCTGAATCTGCCCACACAACACATAAGTTTTTTCCTCAACATGAATAAGATTAGATGGGGGTGGAGAACAACACAGATTATTTTCTTCTCCAAGACTCCTTTGTAACGTATCCAACTTGAGAACAATGAGGCTCCTAAGTTCAGTGAATCTCCCAAGTACTCTAATTTTCTCAACTTCCAAGACTTTAATCTTATCATTCAATTTTACAACTTCAGCCATATATTCATAAGCAAATCCCTTTGAAGAATCAAATATCTTTGCTCTATGAGCTAGTATATTTTTCCTGTCCATAATGGATTTGTCAACATCTTCAACTTTCTAAAAAGTATCAATACACAATCTGATAATTCCGCTTCCTTCCTCAATATTCCTTTTAGTTTGAAAAATTCCAACATCTAAAGAGGATATATCCTTAGCAATTAGAGAACACAAATGATGGAATAGCTTCATAGAAAACTCCTTCTGTACTTTTTATTCTACAGTCTTCTCCAAAGATTCAAATTGAGCATCAAAAATATTCAAATGTTATTCAAGCTGGTCAAGTACAAAATTACCTAGATTAACTTGTGCATTGGGCACTACTTTACCAAGAACTTCAACTACCCTGGATAGAAGTCTGCTGCCTTTTTCCCCTTTTTCTTAGAGATTTGGTATGAGCTTTCGCTTGCGCCAAAACCACAACTTTCATCAATTCATTTTCTTCCATAGTGTCCAAATAAATAGGTCCATGTAAGTCAAATAATTCAAGGGATTCAAAAGAATCTCTTACCAACAATTCTTTTGACTTACCAAAAGATAGATCAACTCTAGTCTAAATCTACTTTGTCTCTTTCTATTTCTCCCTTCTAGCTTCACCAATAGAGACTTCAGCTTTCCTCTCATGCTCTTATGAATTTTCCTTGAACCTTACTACCTCAACATATATGTCCTATGTTCTAGCTTCACCTTCTTCGGTAACCTTTGTTTCCATAAAAACAACATCAATATGCTCACTTCTATCCTTTTCTGGTTTAGTATCAAACTCAATAGGATGATCAACTAAGTATCCTTTACCCAAAAAAATATTTTGTAGTTTATCTCTAGTCATTATGTTATAAGGATCGGTAAAGGGGTCATAATTTTTCTGTCCTTCGTGTTGCTCATCTCTAGTAGCATCTGTGACATCAAGAGTAAATGGTAGACCATCAATATAAACATCTGGTTCCTCAACTGCCGAGGTGGATGCACCATCAAATCCACATCTATCTTCACTTCTCTTTGTCCTCGGATATTTCTTCTTAGGAACTTTTGTTGTCATTTCCATCAACATCTTACTCATTACATCCTCTTTTTTCAATAATGATTTCTTCATTTTTTCCATCCATCAACATGTTTAGTCTTCTCTTTGTCAAAATTCTTTTCTTTGTTTCCTCAAATAATCTTCTCATTTCATCATTCAGAATCACAGGGAACATCTTCGATATAGTTGTCTCTCTAATCAACTTGTATTGATCTAATGTATTTAGTCTTCTTGCTTCAAGTTTAGCATATAGATGATCTAGTATTTGATCTTTTATTTCTACTAAGGTTTTGCTAAACTTATTCAAATGTACAACTACTCCATCCTCTATCCTTTTCCTCTTTTCCTCATTAAGTAAATTGTAATATTTCTTTGCTTGCACTAAGATACCAAGCGTAATCACATTATTCATAATTTTTTCTGTAGTCTCTTCATTCTTACCTACACCCAAAGGTCGGTTAGTAATAAGCTTAGTTGTTGTGGCTCCTCCAATCCTTACCTTCTTCTTGGATTGATCAGATTCTATAGAAGAATCATCACTGTCTACTTTACCTCTTTTCCTTTCAGGTCCTATACTCTTTTTCTTTCTTCTCCTCACAAGTTCTGAATGGACTCTCTCAACCTTTGGTCTAGAGGCCTTTGGTGAAGAATTAAACTTCTTCAAAGGAGGTGTAGACGATGTTTTTGTAGTGATCCTAGTAGCCCTTAGTTAAAAAGTAGATGGAGGAGGTCATGCTATCTCAACGTCAATTGGTTCAATCTGCACTAAACTGATCTTCTTTTTCTCCTCTTCTTTCCTCCTCAACTCTGTTAGTTGGTCCTTACTGATTCCTTCTTTTTCTACAATGTTATCAACAATTTTTCTTACTTTTCTAACTCTAGCTTTCTCTGTTAGTTCATTCCAAACTTTTAGATACTTCTCAAGGTATGTACCGAACCTCTCTACCTCTGAATCTAATGGATTCTTCAACATCTCATTAACATATCTTTCAACAAGTTCAGGAATTACCACATAGCTCATCAGTTGTATCCACATTGTTCTAGGTTCCACTACTTACATACAACATTGATCTATTTCCAGCCTAAAGCATATTGAATCAGTATACTTTTCAACAAGATCCTTCAATATCCTCTCTCTTTTCTACATTTTCTTCTGAAACATCTTGAAATAACCATAAATCAATTCATCTACATCATTCTTTGTTTGCATCCAATAGAATTTAGAAATTTGAAGAAGTACTGCAAGGATGTTCTTCTACCATATAATGTTTGACATTCCACGGAAGTGGTTCATTAAATAAAAGAACATGTGAACTATCAATGAACCATACTTGAATGTCTGTGATTTATCCTTCTTGATCTTTTCTGAATTCTCCATAAGTTGCTTCCTTAAGATCTCACAAATATCAAACTTCATGTCCTCCTTCAGCATTCGATAAGAAATGTGAATAATTATAGCTGAAATAGAATTTAATCTACTACTGTGATATAATTTATAGCTAATAATCATCGAGGAACATCTCACATCTAGTTGAATAATATCATTTACAGTCATCACTCTTCTATCCCATTTAGATTGAGTTAACTTTTCCACAATATCTTTCTTCGAAGATTTCAAATTAGGAGCTTCACCGATATTGTTGAATCTTGTAACCTCATGAATAAATTCCTTCATAATCTTTAGAGGTTTGTCACTATCCAAAATACTTGATCATGAATTCTGTTGAGCACTATCCTGATCCATTCGGGCTTATCAAATACTATGAATTCTTTGAATTGCGCCAGGTCAATCTGGTTAACCTTCTGAAATTCATCTTTTAATACACCATCAACACACAGAGAATCATATTGCTCATATATTTTGTAATCTCCCAATTCTTCCAATTTATAGTGAATGTAAGCATGAATGTTTTCTACATGAACTTCATGTGGCACATGGGAAAATGTGCCTTCAGGATCATCTTCCATTGATTTTTAAGGGTGCAACTTGAATTCATAACGTGGTTTCTCAAGTACATTCACTATTTTCAGAGTATCCATGACTTAACTAATAAAATTGACAAGATTTCACTAAAATAAATACCTTTTGCTTCGCACTAGGGTTTTCACACAAATTCAATCAGTAGCACAATAATCTCCTTCAGCACAGGTTCTCACTTGATTTCTTGAATAAAAGGTGTTAAATGAAGTCTCTAGGTACCATTTTAACCTTCAATTTCGATCAAAATTCTTCATTAAATTTTGTTCATGCCCTAACCTTCAATAAAGTTGTCAAAACCAATGATTAATCAATCTACCTATAATCACCAATATGATTATGAAAACTTTTTTGATCTCAAACATAGCTTCTTTCAAATCATTATACATATAAATCTTTCTTCATAGTTAATACAACTTCAATTCTTGAGGTGTCATAGGATTTTATGATGAAGACTGCCCCTTAGGTCTTATAACTTAATTCACTGATGATGAAGGATCCACACTAGAATTTGGTGCGATTTGACCTGATAAATCACTCTATTATTTCCTTACCCATGTCTTCTCCATTATCTTTTCGGTTTCATCAACTAGCATAAGATTGTTTCCTTTGTCACCAAACTCATTATTCTATTTTCCTGCATTGTTATATCTACAATATCGAGCAATATGTCCTTCTTTCTAATAGTTAAAGCATGTTATCCTTCTTCTTTCATTAATGCTACTTCTTACATTGTTCCTTCCACTCATTCTACAATTCTTAGCTATATGACCAGGATTATTGCATTTGTGACATACAACATTTGAATTTGCATACCTCTTATTCATTGAATTATTCTTCAATCTACAATTCCTTGTAATATGTCCAAAGTTGTTGCATTTGTAACATGTAGGGTTTCCTCCATTAGCATTAGGTTTGGACCTGGATCTGCATTCTTTAGATCTGTGTCCATATTGCCAACATGTGAAACAATATCTAGAAAAAGGCGTTGAATTGCTTCGGCATTCATTTTCCCTATGTCCAAGCTTATTGCATGTATAACATCTCCCAATGAATATTTGTCCAGTTGATTTCTTTAAAGGTGTCTCCTTAGGTTTCTCTGTCAGATCATCCTTTATTTCAACAGTATTAGAACACTCTCCTTGTTCATTCCCTAAGCCAAGCTTATCTCCATGTGGTTTTTGAATTGCAATATGTTCATCAAGCTTCTTAGAGCTAGATCTGAAATTTTCTTGAATTTCTCTGGCATTAGCTAGATATCTTCTCAATATCTCATTAACTCTTTCCATTTCTTTCTCATTATGTTTAGATTCTTCAAGAAAAACTTGCAACTATCCAACTTCACAATTCATCTTGCAACATTCTTCAATTTTGTCCTTTAATGATTGCCCAAGTACCTTCTTCACTTCTATTTCTTCAGTCATTTTGATTGCCATGGATTCGATCTCATTTTTTAGATTATCTCTTTCCTTTACAATTAGATCATACTCTTTAGGTTTATTTTTTGTAGTAGATGCAAGGTTGCTACCTTTCAGAGATAACTAATCCACAAGGTCCTTTCTTTTTCCTTTGGACTACTTTGATTGTTTCTTCAAATTTAATAATGAATTTATCTGCCTCTTTCAACTTTCCTTCTAGATCCTGAATGCGGGTATTGGATCTATCCAAATCTTCAAAGAGCAATCAAGAATTGCTTCTAAGTACTGCTAGATGCTTCCATCGGGATCCTCCTCAAGTTGTTAAACTTCTTCCAAGGAACTAGGCTCTAATACCAATTGTTAGGATTAGGAAGCACCGATAGGGGGATCAATCGGTGCAACAGTAATTTTAACCTTAATAAACCAAAGCCACAACTTAATTTCACAAAAAACAAAAGTAAACAGAACAAGATAAATAACATCCACATCAGAACACCATGATTTGTTATCTAGGAAAACACAATTAAGGGAAAAACCTCGGTGGGGATGATACCCACAAATATTTCACTACTGCAGTTATAAGTACCTTGTTAAAGTTATAAGCACATGCATTTAGGCTTACAACCTAGAGCACAATTCTCAATTGCAAAACACTCATTTGGCCCTCAATCAGGTTCACCAATTAAATACTGATTACAATATAGAGAGGACTTACAGTCCCAAAACTAAACTGACTAGTGGCATCAATAATGCAAATAAAGCTCCAATGAGGCTCCACAGATAAGCTACCAATCTTACATCAATATAGCTTCCATATCATCACATACATCTCCATCCTTCTTTGCATAAAAAACTTGATCTTATATACTCGATCATAGTCTCATAACATTGACTTAGTCGACTCCAACATGAAAATATTAAACATGTACATTCCTCGAACTAAAATGTTGACCAAAAATCAATGCTAACCTATACCAATAAAAAGTTATCGTGTAGGAGGTCCACCCAAACTATATATGTCATCCAAGCGATTAGATCATCGATTCAATAGGATCACTAGTCGATCCAACATGCTACAGGATCAAATAAGATAATTCTCTATCAATTCAATACACAGTGAACCATATCTCCATCACTTAGTATCATAGCAACTTGCGATCATAGGATTAGGCATACCATGATGTCTACAATAAATATCCATCTTCGCATCTTTTGATACATTGACCTCTGTCTATACTGTCTCGATCTCTGAAACTATATCCTTTGTTGTTCCTCCACACTTAGTTGTATTCATCACCAAAAATTTTGATAGGCAAAGTATAATATAACTAGCCAAGAGTAAATTATATAGTTTCCATCAATGACAACATATCATGCATAACTAGCTGACTCTTGCCAACAGAGAATGCCACCACAATTCCTCAGTGAATGGATGATAGTGGGGGATTCCAACCTAAGGAGATTATACGAGGTTCCTTTGACCATATCCACTTCCTATTAAATAGAGACATAATTTTCTACCTGATCTACCATGAATATTGATGAGTAAACATGAGGTGAGCAATAGATTCCAAATTATTTGCACGTAAAGCACATCTATTGACCGGTTGTATTCCTTTTTTTAATATTATCCAAAGTAAGTATTTTTCGATGTAAAACCGTCCAACAAAAGAAATAAACTTTAGGAATCACTTTAGAGTTCCACAACTTAGACCAATTGAACTCCTAGGCCACTAAGGAGAAAGTAGCTTATAGATAGACTCAACCGAATAAATTCCATCCACAGAGTAACTCCAAATCAGATTATCATGTTGATCCAATCTATACAATCTTAGAGACTTAAGAAGTTGAAGTAGTTGAGTAGACATCATCCTAAGAGGACCCTCAAACCATAATGGGTTGATTTTTCAAGTAAGGGGATTAGAGGATATATCCCGGAATAGTCACACACTTTGGAGCTAAGTCTAAAACAAAGTTCCTTTTAAATCACTAAAATAGAGGATGATAATCTAAATGAGTACTAGAAATCGAAGGATCTTTCCAAAAATTGACATTTTACCTATTCCCAATTTACCATATATAGCCTTGTGTAATGGATGGAATAGTTTTAATCAAATTGTTCCAAATATTAGAGTCATGGGGCAACTGAATTTTTGACATTTAAGCCCCTTTTTTTAGGAGAGTAGACCTTCTCCCAATCAACTAGATATAGTCTTTTTTTTTATCTTCCATCTCGGACCAAAGGAAACATCTTTTAATAACATCAAGTTTTTTAACTCACGTGGTAGGCATATGGAAAAGAGACATAATATAAATGGAGGTGATTTGAATGGAAGCAATTAACATATGAAGTTTTCCAACATTACTAAGAAGAGCCCTTTTCCAAGAAGCTATCTTGACTTCTATTCTTTCTAGCAATCCAACCCATACAGAGTTCTCCACTTTTCCAACATTTGAAGGCATACCTAAATAAGCAGAAGGGAGGCTGGCAACCTGACAATTAAGAATGGAAGCAATACGAATTTGGAGATTTTGGGGAGTGTTGAGGAAGAAAATAACACTCTTTTGAAGATTTTTTTTTGTCTTGAAACCAATGTATAATTCTTCAAGATCATTATCCATTCTTTACCTTAGAAAGAGAATCCATGCCGACGAGAACCGTGCCATCCACAAATTGTTGATGTGAAACCATTGTAGGTGAGGAAGTGGGTTTAAAACCTTTGAGAGATCCTTCCACAACCTTTTGGGAAATGTTACAATATAGAACATCTATAAATAATATAAAGAGGTAAGGGAGAGGGGGTCTCCATGTCTAAGCCTACTAGAAACTGAGAAAAATCCTTTAGGAGAACCATTAACCAACACTAGGAATACTTAAAAGAGTGAACACAAGCCTCTATCAGAGTAAGGATCCTACCTTCAAATCTATATTTTTTCAGAAGACTTGAGAGAAAAGACCAGAAAACCATATCAGAGGCCTTAGATATATCCAACTTTAAAAGCATACTTTTGTGTTTCCCCTTCATCATATAGTGTAGAGCTTCATGAACCATTAACACTCCATCAATAATCTATCTTCTCAGAACAAACCCTTTTTGGTGGGGGTGTCCATGAATTTGTCCAGAAACGGATTAATTTTGTTAAACCAACAATTTAGACAAAATTTTATACACTGTAAATTACAGAGACTGATGGGGTAGAACTCTAACATTTTATTAGCTCCACTTATCTTAGGGATGAGGAAAATGAAAGTAAATTGTTCATTTCTTTCAAGAGTCTATCCAAGGAGAAGAATTCCCTAGCTACCATGAAGATATCATTGCCAACAATATCCTAGAACTTTTGGAAAAAAATAGGGGTAAAGCGATCAGACCCCAAAGCCTTGAATGGACTAAGAGAAAAAGGTAAATTTCTAATATATGAGTAGCATTATGATTAGACAAAGCCTCCTTATTTAGAATAGAAGTAGAATACTCAATCGCTTCTTTATTTATATCCTCCTCTGATTTAAGAATAGAGCCATCCGAGTATATATTAATTCTCTAATAGAGTTTTCTCTTCTTATGTTTTAGAGCTGAATGGTGAAAGAACATAGTATTATGATTTCCCTATGTTATAATATTGTGAAGATCGTCCAACAAATATTTCTCCTTAGTAGCTACCTGCAATGACCATCCCTCTTTTCCAATCTGACTCTGAATTTCCAAAACCTTATGTTTCAAGAGCTTCATCTGAAGGAAAATGTTACCAAAAGAGAACTTGTTCCAATTCTTCAAATTGGTTCTAATTCATTTCAATTTGCTAACCAATCTGATCATAGTAGTACCCTAAATATTCACCAACCACCAATTAGCAAGAAGGGCTTTAAATTCTAGGTTGTAAGTTTATATCACCTCAAATATGAAGGGGAAGATATTCTTGGATTTATTGGCATCCCAATTGAGGAGGATGGGACAATGGTTAAACCTAAATCTGACTTGAGAAGACAAAAAAATATTTATCATAGATGGACCACAAAGCAGAAAGAAGACAAAGATCTAATCTAACCTGAATAAGGTGGTTCCTAGCTCTCATATTCAGCAAGTGAACTTATTACCCAACAACTCTGGTTACAAAAGTTGACCATTGGACAAGAAATCATGAAGATCTTGCATAGAATCAATAAAATTTGAAGAACCCCCTATTTCTCAGAAGGAAAATGGGAGAGATGAAGTCCCCCATGATCATCCAATCAACTTTTAATGATTTATATTTGTTTGAAATTTTTTAATTAATTTAATTTTGGTTTAATTTAATTTTAGTTTTTTGTTTATCTTAATTTTATTTTCTATTATTATAAAATAAACTTAAATTTTAGGTTTAACATATTTCTTTTTAGCTAACTATTATAAGTTCAATTAAAAGTAAAAATATTTAATTTATATGTTGGAGTATTATATTAAAAGATATTTTTTTTATCTACTATAAATGAATACAAGGAATACCAAAACATATTCCTCAATTAAGTTTGCATCAACATTTAAGGCTCGCTAAATGTCTACCTACTGCTTACATTTTGATAATTATATCTAGCAATTAAATCCATATTCGAGGATTTGACCAAAGAAGGATTATCCAAGCATGCCCTACATATTAAGATCTATTTAATATAGATTGACAAATATCAATTTAAAGATAATCGTTAAATTACTTTAAACTGTCTTACCACTACATTAAAAAAACAATGAAGTACACATAAAAATAATAATACTAAATATAAGTCATCATACAAGTCAGCCTAGGAGCATATTTATACATTATGAAAAAATATAAAATTGATACTCTATAAAATCACTTCTCACATAGACAATAGGGCAGCGTGAGAATGTCGTTCGTTGGACTATAAGGTAAAAAACAATGGAATGCGGCTGAGCTGCCTACTAAATACACTATTGACCAAATTTCAAAAATCAGAAAACTAACAAGTTCGCGCGAATGTTCAACATCTATTCTTCATGATCTACATATTTTATGGTCGAAAACCACAAAATTTGCCAAAAAAGACTTTCATGACCGCGCCATTCAATTGAGAGAGGTGTGTGCGTCAGCAGGTGGAGGAAGATTAGTGGACGTGTAAAGTTGGAATTTGGGGCTGTGTGAAGAAACTGGTAGCTGTTCTTCAAGCAAAGAAAAGATTGGGTATTAGTGCGTAGGGTTAGAAAGATAGCTGGTAAATGCGCAACAACGAAGTTACATGTAGTTGCGAGAAGGCATAGACAAGAAGAACAGAGGAATTTGTTTTGGAATAGCTAATTGTAGCAGATTTAAATTCTCTAATTCTTGGCATTGCTTAATAAACTGTTTTGGGCCTGTCAATTAGGCATTGCATTTTTGTATATTGTGTCTGTTAACATTGAAGTTTTTTTTTTTTGTTTTTTTTCCTAATTAACTCTCTCATCTATGTAGTTTCTTGCTAATAGAAACTTCTTTTGTCCATGTTCTCTATTTTAAAAGAACATGATTCTAATGATAGATGTGTTTATTATTCTTTTGTTAAAAAAAAAACAAAAAAATTTATGAACTTCACTTCTAAATGACCATGTTGTCCGAGATAAAATAGCCAAATCAAAGGGATAGACCATCACATTAGGCAAATGGTTAAGAATAACCATAAAGATCACTGTGCCACTAAAACGTATATATAGATTATATATGACAATATCACTTCTACGAATCTCGAGTGACAAAAGATCACACATTTAGAAAGATGAGGCGAAAGGCCAGTCATTAATGTGTGATATTTACAGTCAAAGGAGACCAAGACCATCCATCATAAATATGAAGTGTAGAGAATTCTCCTAAAACAAGTGTCAAATATATTTGTTTTGCTAGAAATGGATAAGGGTTCATAAAACATAATAATACTATCTTTTATATTGAATATTATAGCGTCTAGCTAAACGATCTAGAGTACCATCATTGAACAAGCTTTCAACTAATTCTAATTTTTTATAATTATTTCTGAGGGTGACTTCCTGTTGTGTTCCAAGCTTTTCTTCTTCTTCTCTTTGATGCTGCATTCACCAAACAAACATTTCAAAGTATTATGTCAATTTTCAAAAATTTAAATGATCAAAAGTTATTCATTTAATACCCACCTTCAATAATAGTGCTGCTTCTGCAGACTGTTTGATGGCATGGTGCTTCCGTGATAAGACAATGTTCCAATGTGGGTCACTGGGTTTGATCCAACAGCACTGAATTCTTCTTCCAGGGACAGCTGGGCGGTCAGGAAACATTTCAATTTTCGCCATCATTGCTCTCACTGGTCTAGGCATTCCAGCAATCATCAACACATTTGTTGTTATTTCTGTGACTGTGTTTGCAGCCTCACGTTCATTTTGCATTTCAACCAAAGCACTTATTGCAAAATTCTTTGCCTCCAAATAATTTGGCAAGATTTGAACACTTAATACCTCCCCAAATTGTCCAAGTGCATTCCTTAGTATTGGTATTGTTACCAGTGGTGAAAGATTGTCCACATACACTGTACGCTTCACCTTCTCTTTGAATGCTGCATATTCCTCTTCTTGCTGCCTCAATGAATCATTTGCCTCCATGACTGTGCTTAAGGATAAGGATTTGACACCTGTGATCACAACAAGAATTTAGTAGAATATAACAAGGAAGATCATTTTGTTTTAAATATTGAGATTTTCTTTGGTATAGCCAAACATCAATCATATGGGAAACTAATGGGAGATTTTATCTAAAGAACTTTCATTAAAATGGGTTGTGAATTGATGTCAAAGAAAGCATATCATCTAAGATTTGTATATTCATTTTATAAGACTTGTTGTTTTATATATATATATATTTCTATTAGTTGATAATCTATCTTGTAGCATATGGGCAGGTTTCTAAAAGCTATTTTTATGTACCACTAATTTAGACAGAGGAATTCAAAGGGTATGTTATAACTAGTGGTTGCTGTTGCACCAAAAGAAAAAACCTATTAATGCCTGATACAACGACTACACATATAGAAGACACAGGAGGCAGTTAAGCCATGTCACGAACCATTGTTGCGCTGAACAACCAAAGAGACCAAGGGCACAATCAGTCTTGCTCACCATTGTAACAATCCCCCCAGCGCAAGCACGGGGTTCAAACTTGTAACCAAGCTTTGATACCCCTTGTTACAACTAGTGGTTGCCATTGCACCAAAAGATCAACCTATAAGATGCGGTTAAGCCATGTCACAAACGACTGCTGGGCTGAACAACTAAGCTGACCAAAGGCGCAATCAGTCTTGTTCACCATTATAACAAGCATTCATCTAAGATTTGTATATTGCTATATCCATATCTACTAGTTGATAATCTATCTTGTAGCATATGAGCAGGTCTCCAAAAGCTATTTTTATGTACCACTCCGCTAGACTGAGGAACTTAAAGGGTATATTTGACAGGTAGAAAGTGTAAGTATAAAAGCACAAATCAAATGGATATAACAAAAATACAAATCCATAAATACATAAATTAGATTTCTATTTTTTAAATTACCATTTATTACGAAATTGCATTACCCCATGACTTATCATTATTTGATCTAAATTAATTTGCAGATATTTATTTATCTTCTATTGAAATGATCTAAATTAGGCTTTAAGGAAAGTGTCTTTGACTTTAGAACTACATGAAATTGAATATTTTCTAATTAACGTGTGGTTCAGGTATCTTTCAATTTCTCTGTTCAAACAGAAGGATCTTGTGAAGAAGAAAGAAAACAGTGCTCTGCTATGATGACGTATTATAAAGAGTGCTATCACAAATCTAATTCAAACACATGTAAGTTGCCATTTTGTGAGGAAATGTTCAACTTATATATAAGCACACTTTCAAACGAGTTACAGGGTTGTTATTAGACTGCATTTTTCCTTGGTACGCAATAAACATATGTTCAAATAATATTTTCCTGTGTATGGGTTAGATGACCGATTCCCACGCCTTTCTATGAATTCAACAAATAATAGTTCATAAGATAAGCAGGTCATTTTCAAAGTCAGAAATGAGAAAATACCTCACGTTCTTTAAAAATTCAGAAATCTGGTATATAAGACAGGAAAAGATGACAGAAATGACAAGACTGTAAACAGAAAATAACACAAACCTGAAATGAAATCAGATCAAATCAAACCTGTTTCCTCCAACGTTTCATTAAAGACGGAGATTAATCTTCTTGTTCCTCATTTTCGAAGGACGTGTTTTAAATTGAGAAAAGGGGAAGTGGAATAGACAACCACCGTCGGCCTAATTTTCCTTTCATTATTCAATACTGCATTTTCAACCACATTTGGTCTTGCTTTGTTAATTTGTTTTTACTGAAATGTTTCATTATTTAAAATAATGGAGTTTATTAAATAATTCAATTTTAATTTAGTTTTATTTGTACATATATATAAGAGTTACTATTAATTTTTGTTTTATTGTATAATATATTTAGATTTCAGATGAAGTTGATTTCTTTTCTTTAAATATTATGGGATGATTAAAGATTAAAAAAAATTGAATAATATGTTGGGACATTGTATGAAAGTACAAATCTATTTTCAATTTTATCATATAGATATAGTAGCACAAGTCTAGAGCTTAGCATTAATAATCAAATACAATTCTTACATGTGTATCTAGAGGTTTAATCAAAGACAAAAAGCCTTACCTAACCTATACTTTTGTCTTGACCACTACCAATTTATTATTGAAAGTTCAAATGCTCATACAAATTTTGTTTGTAATCACAATAGAACCATAGTCATCGACTTTATATCCACATGTTATATTTGTAAGCCTGCCCAAGTGAATACCCTAGCCTTTAGTAAACATATTGTATCCTAATAAAGGAAGATGAGAATGTAAGTCTTTGTCACAGGGTCCCACAATTTTGTCATTCTGAGACTTGTAAAGAGGACAAGGCCCAAATATGTGTTGCAGAGAAAAAATTTTCAAAATGGAGAACCTTTGAGATTTCCATTTTCTTACAAAAACTCGTGTTGACAGAATTGAGACCCAGAAAGAAAAAATTAGCTACTTGAGTAGATGATGGAAGAAAACAGAGCAGCCCCATTTCTAACAAAGACATACACCATTGTTGACCATTCCTCTACAGAGCTACTGAGTAGTATTCAGCGAAGAAGGTCTACTCATCACCAAATTCCCAAAGGCTTCAGAAAGAGCCGGCCCAGATATAATAGATTTTCGTGAAATTTTCAACATTTGTTCTACATCATCTGTATATTTTCGAAGGGACTTCAAGCCCCAGAACATAACTCGGACTCCACAAAAGAAATAAAATGTCACTAGTCTGCCCATTAGAATGAACACCGCTGAAGAAAGGGCATCAAGGCCTTCTCCGCTCCTAATCCCACCTCTCCCCCATTTCAAATCATTTTACAATTCTTGATACTTTGATATTATATCACATTGGATGTTTAATTTAGACATAGAATGGATCCCTAATTACTATATATATATAGTCTCTTTGATAAAATTGTTTTTGGTTGTGGGGTTCAGTTTTTATCTACTCTGTTTTCATATACCTAGCTAGTGATTATGAAATTTAAAGCATTTCAAACGTCAAGAATGACCATAAGAAACACTTGTTGAAGGATAATAAATTAATCTCACTCAGTTCCTATGTGTGCAACCTATGTTGTGAGGGTTTCCACTCTTCAACAGGATTTCAATGGCAGTTCAACCTTCTAGTCCATTGTTTCAATTAACCCACTACAGTTGAATTGGGTGTTTTAAATTTCCAATCCCCAAATCGATTTTTTTCGAACCTTATTGAGGATTCATAAATGCAGGGGCTGTGAACATGTTTAGATTTATCGACAATATATTGAAATGCCCACTGTGTTTTTTAAGAGTCCAGTTGTATCCTAGCCATTCCTAAAGGAGCACTATGAAGGAAAATTTGAATTGGCTCCAACATTTTTTTACTAGTATCACTTGCAGCTTCTCTAGGAGTGATTTCAATGTTTGCAGGCTATTGTAAGTTCTAAGTAAGCCTATAAATTTTGAGCTTTTCCTGATAATATTTCAAAAATAGAATATTAATATGTTTCCTTGATACACAAAAAAAAATCCTTAATGGGCTTACTAGTTCCATAACAGTTTAGCTTCCATGCGCGATTTATCTTCCATGTGCTTAAAACTATGGAAATTTTCAAAACAACAAAAGAAAAAACAATTGCGTGACCTGGAAATAATGCAACTGTAAAATCCTTGCAGAAAATAGCAATGCACTATAAATAAGCTAAATTCATACCTGCAAGGCACTATTCCTGCAAACTTTGCTGAAATCTATGGACTGTGCCTTGCAAAAACCCTACCGCCAATGTTTTTTTCTCTTGCACTTGAAACAGTAACTCATAAAACATATAAAAAAGGCAGGATTGTTTCTTAGAAACCATTTTTGTGCATGTTGGCATGTTCAAGTCGAGGCCTAAATATGGAAGCATGAATAGGATCGGTCAAATGTGGGCATTTTAGGTAAGGTTTCTCTCACATACCTCCTTCTCACTATTTCCCCCAATGCTTTTTAACATTTATGTTTCCTAGGGATCTAGAAACTTCTCTATAAGAGATTTTATTAGTATAAAGGATAATGTTTTAACTACAAATTTAATGACATTAAGACGGATGTCCTAATAGTATGTCTAGTTATGAAACCCTAATATGATGATCAATGTTGAGTGAAAAAATAAAAATAGATAACATAAAGGTTGAAATTCTAATTAAAAACAATATAAAAATATAAGAGTAATGTAAAAAGAGTTTTTTAATTTAAAAGGGAAAAGTAAATGTCATAAAATTTGAATGAGGGAAACCTTAAAATAGGTAAGAAAATTTTAGAAGAAAACTAAATTGTGTGAGAGAGTCATTAAATATAAGTTTAGTTCTTTTCTTACAATCTTTTATTTAAATGTAACTCAATTGTAACTTGCATTAATTTAATGAAAAAGGTTTATTCAATAAATATAATTAATTATGAAATACAAATCAACATATATTAGGTAATGATTGCTAAGACTAATAAATAGTATTTATTATAACAACTATTTTGAAAATGCAAAAGATAAAATTACTTAGCTTATTGACTGTATGTAATAAAATTAGTGTGTTAGGAATATAAAAGTAAGCTAAACATTCAACAAACTAATCTATTACAACATCTAAATTGGACAAAAGAGAACTAGAAACCATAATAAGCCTAAAAATGTGCAAACCTTCTTAAAAACAAGTAAGCTCTCCTTGATATGTAGATTTGTCCAAAAGATTGGATGTGTGCTCATGAACTTGCTTCAAGCTTCAATAGGTGAGGGGGGATTTTGACATTATAATGGTGTTAGGCTATGATTTTGGTTCTCAATTTGACATGATAACAATGCATAAAAGGTGGATAAAAATGAAGGAGTGAAGGGTTCAATTTATAGGCAATAGGAGGGTTGAATGAATGGTCAAGATGCAAACTTGAGGAAGGGTGGAGATGCATTTGAGAGAGAGCACATGGATTGTGTTTTCTCAAATGTCTCTCACTATGACAAGTGTCACAAGGAGAAAGATTTGGAAGAATGGGGGAATATGACCATTTTGGGAGCTGTGAGAGGGGACAAGAATGTAAGAGATGGATGGAGTGTGTAAGAGGAATGTAAGAGCATTTAAGGAAGACTTTAATGCATATGGTTAGGGATTGGAGAGGATGTGACTTGTGTTGACTTTGGGGTAGCTTAGGATTTCTTAATCCTTGGATTATGATTGTGTAAATGTTTAGCGGGGGATTAGGCTTGGATCAAAGATGATTAGTAGGCAAGTGGGGAGGATGTGATGGGAGGAGAGATATTGAGTGGAGGAGATAATTAGTTAATCAAGGTTAATTAACTAATTAAGAGAGGTTTGCATGTGTGAATGGGTTGGCTTGAGTTAGGATCATAGGTCAAGTAATTGGGGTAGGTTAGGATGCAAGGTTAGGTGAGGATTAAAGTTATGAGCCATGTGCTTAAATAGATTAAATAGAATTTATTTAATCACAAGTGGGATAATAGGATAAAGTGAATTAATTTAAATAGGTAAGTCTCTTTATTTAAATTAATAGAGGAAGGGGGATTTAATTATTAAATGGTTGTGGGTTGTCATTAGATTAATTAATTAGACTATAGTTAATTAATTAACTAGGGAGATGACATGGATTAAATAAATATTGGATATTTAATCATCAATGTCTTAGAAGAGAACTAAATAAAATTACTTAAGTATGTAATCAAATTTAGGTGTCTACATTTTGTCCCTCTTCGTCATAGTGTTAGAATAATATTAATTTGAAGATGTTTTAAAATACTAGATGATGCGAAGAAGTAACAGACAACAAAGTTGCCCCAGGATAGGGAGAAGAAAGTTAGACTGGGTGATGCCCCCTCGAGAAGGCGGTAGGGAAAGAAAAAGGGGCCCAAGTGGCATCTTGAAAATGAAACAGGACTGACGAGAAAGAAGGAGTACTCGGGTAATTGCAGGCAGTATGGGCAGAAAATTAGGGGCCTGGAAAGAAGTTGGATAAAAATGCAGGTCTTGGGGGCTGAATATACTTCAAGAGAGGGGCTATATAAGGTGAGGAGGGCTGAAAAAAGGGGTCAATTGTGCATATTAAGCTTATAAAACCTTTGTTTCTTTGAGCTCTAATATAACACACAACGATGGCGAACAGGGGACGACCAAGGCACCGAGGAGACATTGTGAGGTGCGTACAACACCGAGCCCCAGATAGACAGGTAGGATCGCAACCTTACCCGGTACTTTTTGCATTTTTTATGTTTTATGTTGTAAGTTAGCGATCCCACAAGCGTGGGTTCGGTGGGATCGACCTCGAGTCCGGCAGGATCGCGATATTGTGAAAAATGCTTTGGATCGGGGTCAAATGAGGAGGGAGTAGAGTTTTTGGTGGGAATGCCAATTGGGGTGGGGTTAAGGAATTTTTTACTTGAAGGAGATCCCACAAATAATTTATTGTCGGAATGTGTTCCCGAAGCAAATGGATAGGTTAGGACAAATTTATGTGATCCCACGAGGGTTCGCAGGGGTAGGGTAGGCTCATAGCAGGATTGTGTTCCTGCAAGGGTTGGGGCTAGTATTAAGTGATTCTGTGCTTGTGGGATTGCGGGTATGCATTATGTTTTGAGGGAATGCGGAGACTGGGTGAAAAAATGGGGTTAAGAAGGGAACAAGGCAACAAGATGAGGGTGTTGGGTTCAAGGCTAAGAGAGGTGGTAAAATAATACTGACACTACTCAGTTTGGCTGGTTGCAGTGGTTCTTGGATCGATTAACATCACGAGAGAGACATGTCACAATTTTACATACGGTGGACTAGTTCACACCCATTGATTGGGAGCGGGTGGATGCAACAAAGCTAGGGTACTTGGCATGGGTGTTCCATAGGAGGGCATACATGGCTATGGTTACAACACTCTACAAGCGGTGGCACTCAAAGACCGCTATATTTCATCTTCTGACATGAGATATGACGATCACTTTGGAGGATGTTTATTGCACCTTCCGACTACTGATCTGACGGGCCGAGGTGATTGTTGGGGATACCACCCAGCAAAAGGAAGTGACAACATTGGTGGGGTTGGTTGTTGCACCTATCTTGCGACATGAATAAATGGCCTTGGAAAGACATCTCAATGCAGCACCGACAGTGAGGCAAGTGAATTTTTATGTTTACGGACTAGTTTCGGGGTATATTGCCCCTGACACGGGAGGGACTAGCGTGACACTAGCATTGATTTTGATGATCATTCTAATAGTGGATGTAGGTGTACATGCAACATGGGATACTTTGATGTTAGCAAAGCTATACTGAGATCTTAACCAGATTGTGTACCATGGCGGGGAGGGACAGGGAAGGAGTATAGGCTTTGCTACATTACTCCAGGTGTGGGCCTAAGAGCACATTATAGTGCTCTAGTCAATAGATAGGAGAGTGAGATAGGCCAAACAACCAGTGGTCTATAGCTAGGGGGAGCCTCTAACATATCATGATGTAGATGATACAAATTATTGAAGGGAGGCTATAGACAGGATCGAGAATGGCATCACATGGAGGCCATATATGAGAGTGGTGTCATGGCTAGAGAACACCTGCATGCATAGCTATTACAAACAGAATGAAGACAGAAAGAGAAAGCTAGGGCGGCCGATAGGCCAGAGACTGCAAATGCATGTTGACAGAAATTATGTTCTATATTCAACAATGAAATGATTTACAATCTCCTCTCCTTACGAAATACAAAGAGGTGATTCCTTATAAAGGAATCACGAAACCCTAAAAGGGAAACTATCAGAAAATAGAAAGTTCCTAAGTCTAACTTAAGCACAAAAGAGTAATTACTAAATTACTCTAACACCCCCCCTTAAGTGTAACTTAGGGAGAAGAAAAACTGCTAAACTACTGCAGAAAGCAGGAAAGAA
>MU228515.1:1206434-1224586 GCA_018584345.1 Thuja plicata | reverse complement strand
ATGAGGACAGGTAGAAGGTAGATCACCCGCAATAGTGCCACTGAGATGAGCCCCAAGGAGGGTAGTGAGGGGAGATGTTAGTAAAGAGGAGGAGGGAGAGGAGGTAGTGGGCGGAGGGAGAGATGAGATGGAGGTGGATGGAGAGGAAGACATGGGTCAGGATCCAGTGTCGCCAACAGGGACAGAGGAGACAAGGACTCAAGGTCCATTAGCACCCATAGGGATAAATACAGGTTTGGGTAGGGGAGGGGGGTCCTCCTCAGGCAGGGTGGGGGATACATTAATAGAGAAGCTTAGATCACTACATTTTTAACATGCAACCACCAGTCAGCAGATGATACGTACCTAGGGAGAGAGGGATGGAGCACAGGCTAAGCGAGACATGCTCAGATGGGAGAGGGACGTAATGACCTACGAGCGAGATTAGACCCACATAGAGGTCAGAGATCAGAGGGCACATTTTGATGAGCTTACACGAAAGCAAGATGAGGCGAGGGGGAGAGAGATGGTACACAAAGACAAGTGGCCCAGATGATGACCGATGGGTTTTTAGTTATGGAGGAGAGGGACACCTATCTATGGGAGAGGGATGCCTACAAGATGGAGCGGGATAGGTTACAGAGGGAGAGGGATGGGCTGTTGTAGGATATTGGAAGTTTGAGGGCAGAGCTAGGAGGGGGAAGTGGTGGAGGTGTTGATACCATAACATTTTTAAGGTTTACCATAGAGCTCGCAGAGGCCAGAGAGCAGGTGGGGTGGTATCAAGTGATGTATCATGCAACGGTGCCTCGGGATAAGAGAGAGTCATATAGGTCAGTGGGGGGTCCTTGATGATAGGCAGAGTGCCAAGCTGACAATTAGATGGGAGCGGACATGGGAGAGGGTCATCACAAAGTACCTAGGGACAAGGACGGAGACATCAGTTAGGGCATAGTCAGAGTTAGAGAAAGTCTGTCAGGGATTTAGTTCAGATGCATGATGTAGATATTTTTGACACAAGGGCCTTGAGGGATAGTCATGGGATAGGGAGAGGTACTCTAGGGGAAAAGTTGAGTACAAGGCTGAGGACAGAGGTCACAAGGGCAGGGGTTCTAATTTTTCCCAAGAAGACCCGTCCTGGAGTTAGGATGATAGTGGGAGTGAGACACGTACCCACAAAGCAGATGGACCCACAAGATACCCTGATGTAGGACCTAGAGAGCCATCCTCCCATAGGAGGACCAGATGGGAACTGATATGTGCCATATGATATGATGCATATGTATTTGGGGCACATTGCCCATATTTTACTATATGATTCTTGCACTCTGTGATGATGAACATTAGATATTTGGACATTTATTCTTTCATGATAGTTTTGTGGGACATTATGTTAATTTTTGCGGGACTATATATTATGTTGAGTTGGGTGGGCTTCTTGTGCTATATGCCATGTTTATCTTTTTATGAAAGTATTATGCAGATGGATGATTTATGATAGACTGATACATTTGTGTTGCAAGATGGATGTTTGATGTGATTATGATATGATGACATGTTTGTGTTGCAGGATGAACACTTTATGTGGAGTTCTATATCTAGGTGATGCATTCTGTGAGATGTGGTTTATGCAGGATGTAGCTACTGACATGTGTGGATGTAGGATGGATTCTATGTCCCTATGTGTGCTTTATGTTTTGATGTGTTTATATATGTGATGGATGCATATGATGCATTTGGTTTATTATGATGCAACTTATGATGTAAAGTTATATGTGACGTATGTATGTAATGCAATCTAAAATGATGAACAATGCAAGAGAACTAAAATGATTTTATGAATGCAAAGCAATAAAATGCTCACCTAAAATGAACAAGTTTAAAATGAATTAAATGCAAAGCTCTAAAAGCAAACTTAAAATGCGAAAACTAAAATGATTTAATGATATTGAGCTAAATGTGTAAATAAATGCCCCTAGTGAAAAGAATAAACTAAGGAAATGGTTAAGGGAATAGATGTAATGGATGCAACCTAACTATATGCATGTAATGAGATGATTAAAACTAAAAAGATGCAAGGATATGACTTAATATAATTTTGATTCAAATGACATGAATATGAACTAGAAAAATGAATGTAAATGAAAAAATGAATGCAAACTAAAAAAATGAATGCAAACTAAAGATGAATTCAAAATAAAAATGAATGCAAACTAAAAATGAATGCAACCTAAGAATGAAGGAAAACTAAAATTGAATGCAACCTAAGTGAAATGAGATAGGGATGTAGAGAAAAATGCATAGGTGGGATGCATATATGCAACATATCACAACCTGACAAGACTCTTTCTATAAGAGGTTAGCTAGGAGAGCGGGGAAGTTAATATTTGCACTATCAAAATCCACGGTGTTAAGAAATTAGGTGATAGAGGGTGAATGATTTATGTTTGCATGAGGGTGGTAGGTTTGCATTTTTAGGATTTGATTTGGTTTGGGGGAATTTTTCTTTGGGTTTTGATTTTCTTGGATTGTTGGGATTGCTTAGGATTTTTTAATGGATTTTGTTAGGGAGTGATGGGGGGATTTTTCTTGGAGCTTGAGCATGGGGTATTCCAAGGCAGAATACCACCATGTAGTTTAAGCACTTAGTTTAATATAGCAACGCTAGAGACATGCCAAGGTTACTAGGAATGCAAGACCTTGTCACCAATGTTGTATGAGACTGACACAATAGGCATGCAAGGATTGCCCCAACATCAAACGTGAATCCTGAGAGATTCAAGGTGGAAACAATGTTGTGTAACCCACAAACAAACAACATTTCCCACATGCACCATGTAATCAAGAAAGAATCACATGTTGATTATGCAAAGGTCATGTCTGAATGACTCACAGGCAGAAAAAGAGATCAAGACCTTATCCCAGGTGCATCCATTCATGACGCACCATGATATAAAGGATTGTGGCAACTTTGAGGAGGAAAAAAATCTAGAGAGCCAAAAATGATAATCAAGAACTAAAATCAAAATTCAAGACCAAAATAACTATCCAAAAAATGTATTTTGCCAGAGAGATCAATGGTATGGAGGACTGATTGATTTAGGTCAGACATGAGGAAGGATACATTCTGCAAGGACCTTCGAATGGGGAAGACTAAAAATTTGTGTTTGGATGGAAAAAGATGTATCAAGGACACTCACAGGATCAAGAGTTTTTTTGAAGGAACTTGTTGAAGCACATGACTTAGAGGAACAAAGAATTTGGATCAATTTTTGCAAGACGACTGGCTTAGGATGCGAGATATGTACAGGGGGACCTGAATAGAAGACTGAATTGACATTGAGACAAGAATGAGATGAGTGACATATATATAAAAGGTATATGCAAAGCTCGTGGATTGGGATAGGGTATAATATACAACTGACTAACGTGAAGCTCAAGAATATGGGATAAAAGTGTTATTTTATAATAGGTATGTATGATAATGGAACACCCAAAGAATGTGGGTTTTATGATGGAGACTTTATTGGGGTTGGTGGATGGGTGGATGATATTGGTGGGAATGAGACTTTGATAGATAATGGGACACCTATTTTCCATAGTTTCATCATCCATACTTGTCCAAGGTGCCTGATTGCCAAGTTTTCACCATTCGATGATTTATGTCTCTTTACTTTTTTCTTTTTTTTTGTTATCATCAAGATACCTATTTACCAATTTTTTACCAAGACAATGATTTTTTCAGGACTTTTTATACTTTTTATGGATTTTTTTAGATAAGTGGGGTACATTGCATGACTTAGGCATAGAACCGCTTGAGGTGAATGATAATGATGGGATCATTCAGAGGTTCTCCTTTAGGTGTATATAACTGATATGCTCTTGAGCCAGAACATGTTGTGATGATGTATGGGCCCAACCAAGCAACCTTAAATTTTCCTTTCTATTCCATGCTTGCTTGTACCTTTTGGTTCTCTTTGAGGACTAAATCCCCCACCTGGAATTGTCATGACCAGATTTTCTTGTTATAGCTTCTCTTAAGACTATTTTGGTAGACAACGAGGTGATCATAGGCTTGTTGTCTCTTCTCATCTAACAAATCCAGTTGTGTGAGTCATTCCACACAGTATTCTTCATCTGTGATTAGGTTCTTGAGTGAAATGCGTAGTGATGGCAATTTGACCTCAATTGGTAAGACGACTTTTGTGCCATATACAAGGGAATAGAGGGTGGTGCATGTTGGAGTGTGGTTAGAATTAAGATATGTCCAAAGGGAGGGATTGATTTGGAGGTGTCAATCATGACCAGATTCATAGACAACTTTCTTGAGGATTTTTAGGAGGGTTTTGTTAGTTGCCTCAACTTGGTGATTTCCTTGTGAAAAATATGCACTAGAGAAGCGATGGTGGATGTGGAATTGGTCACACGGATCTTTCATGTTTTGGTTTTCAAATGGAATGCCATGATATATGAAAATTGTGGAGGGAATGCCAAAATGTAGATGATGTAGTAGATGATGAATTT
The DNA here is from genome assembly GCA_018584345.1 of Thuja plicata. Taxonomy (NCBI): domain Eukaryota; kingdom Viridiplantae; phylum Streptophyta; class Pinopsida; order Cupressales; family Cupressaceae; genus Thuja; species Thuja plicata. The sequence continues at coordinate 1,220,083 of MU228515.1, read as the reverse complement.
AGATATTTGGACTCCTATTGTGAGGGTGAGCGGAATTGCTTCCACCCATTTTGTGAAGTACTTAGTAGCAGTGATGATATACTTGTGTCCATTTGAGGATAAGGGGGTGATCTTACCAAAGAGGTCAAAGCCCCAACATGAGAATGACCATGTAGGTATGATGGGATGTAGATCTTGCGCCGAGGCATGAATCAGATTGGCATGCTACTGACATTGTAGGTATTTCTTCACAAACTCACAAACATCAAGTTCCATTATGGGCCAATAGTATCCTACTCTGAGAAGTTGTTTGGCTAAGACCATGCCACTCATGTGGGCACAAAAAATTCTAGTGTACCTCATGTAATGCCAAGGTGACCTCATTTGAGTCTAAACATCTACAGAGAATGTTATGATATCCCTGACGATATAGGGTATTAAAGATACAAGAGTGCAGCGGGATGCTCTATGAATAAGGTTATGGTATTGGGTATTTGTGAGGTGGGGGATATGATACCATTTTTTAGATAAGAGTGGATATCGTTGTACCATAGAGACTGGGGACTAACCAAGACATACACCATTTCAGAATCGGCATTCTCGTAAGCAGGTACGTGGAGCTTCTTAACCAAGAATTTATACTATGTTGCATCCCGAGGAATTTCTAGAAGGGATCCAATGGTGGCCATTGCATTTGCTGCTTTGTTATGTAATCTGAGCACCTATGTGATCTATAAGCTTAGAAATTTCTCTTTCATTTTGTCTACCAATTCTTTGTAGGGTAGCATCTTATCATCTTTTGTCTGGAACTCATCTAGGACTTTCTTTACGATGAGTTGTGAATCTCCAAATACTTGTAGTTTTGTGATGTTCCATTGAATTGTCATTTTTAACTCAGAGATGAGTGCTTCATATTATGCAATGTTGTTGGTGCAAAAAAATCCCAATTTGAATTATTTAGCAATATAGTCGCCTTGAGGGGAGACAAAGAGGATTCTTGCCCCTGACCCATGAGCCGTGTAAGATCCATCAAAATTAAGCTTCCAAGTATGTTGTTCTTTGATTATGCATAGGTGTTCATTGAGAAATTCCATGACTAAGGGATATGCATCTACTAGTGGTGCTTCAACTAATTGATTTGCAATGACTTGTCTTTTGATTGCATGCATTTCTATCCACATATTGGATATTGAACTCACTAAGGAGAATCACCCATTTAGCCATGTGGCATGTGAGGGTAGTTATAGATAGTAGATACTTGAGATGATCCAATTTGGATATGAGCTTTATAGTGTAACTAAGCATATAGTGCCAGAGTTTTGGAGTGGTGAAACCACTGCTAAGTATGCATTTTCCATAGGTGAGTAATTAAGCTCATATCCCACAAGTGTGCGACTGATAATATAATTAATAATTAATATTATATACACATAAGATGTATTCAATATTATATACTAATAAATAAACTATATAAATACAATTAATATTTTATATTAGCATTGTTACCAACAAAATTTCCTACAGGTTCATTTTTGGTAGAACCATCATGCTTTCAAGCAAAAAAGGTGCATTCTGATTATTCCTACTTTTTGTGTTTTTCTGATAAATGCAATAACTTTGAAACTACTTCATGAAATTAATCATTACATTTAATGAAGGAAAGATCATAACATGGAAAGAATATTTTACAAATCTTTTTTGAAAATGTAATGTTTTATTCATCAAAGTATTATTTTTCTTCACACATGTCGTGAAACTAGCAAGGAAAAAATTACTTTTTTCTAATCTAGGAAGTATTCAAAAGTACATAAACAAGGGAATGAAAGGAATCCAACCATTGCTTGAATGACTGGAAGCTTGAAGCATGTCTTTTTATCTGCTAACTCCTGCTTTGCCCTTCCATGCTTGCCACCCTAACCTGCAAAATTATGAAAAGCAATGATGTTAGAACTTTGAAAGTTCTAAGCAATGACTGAAGACTATTTCATCCACCTACCTATGCAATATCTAATATTCTCTAAATTAGAAAGACCCAATGTTTTCCTAACTAGCTGAAAAATGTGCAGATACAGGTGCTTCATCCTGGCAAGTGGGGTAAAATGAGGCTCCCACAAGGGTTGAGCCCAGCTTGTTGGGGTGAAATCAAAGAGTTATTTAAAATCTGATACAGAACAAGAGTATTCAAGAAAGCATTGCTACAACAACAAGAATAGAATAGCAATCAAAGAAAATAATAGCTTTTAGACAATGTTTAGCAGTGTCAATACCATTTAAGTGAAGTCATGGCAGTAATTATAAACTGAGACATCCAATATGAGAAAGCAATGTGTCCATGTGATAGTAAATTATAGAGATGTATTGAATAATTACAGTCAAGAATGTATATGATAACAGACATAAAGATCATGTGGCCACAATGGTGATGGTGCTATTTTCAAGAAATAGAAAGACTACAAGTGCAAGATATGCAATAAATATGGGATAGTATTTGTGCTGCTACAAGTGCCAAAACAACAACAAATGTGCAGATTTGAAGGGGAAGAGTGGCTAACGATCATGCAATTCAAAGAGTCATAGAGCCCGAGCTAGCACAAAGAAGGAATAATAGAAAAATCCTCAAAAAACCCTTGGCCATGGGTATGGTAGTGACAATAAAATAAATTCCATAATGATGCAAAGCCTCTAGTAAAGTGTCCGGTGAATATGATGTGTGCAAGAAAAGGAAAAGAATACGTCATGGCTGGGATCTCTAATTAACACATTCATAGGGAATATCAAGCTTTCTATTAAAAATATCCATGTTAGATATGAGGACACTAAAAGCAATCTTGGTCATCCATTTGCAACAGGAATGACGTTGGAGAAGCTTGCTTCAGCGACTGTTGGTGATGATGGAAAAGAAGCTTTCATTACTGATGGGACATTGGATTATATAGAAGTTTCCCAATCTAGATGATGGTTTTGAAGAGCTTTCTATTGATTTAGTTAATGTTGAAGAAGCACAGTGCCAATTCACGGTCCTTTCAAAATTTTTGGACAAACTAAAGACTACCATTCCTGGTTTAAATGTTAATCAACAGTTACATATGCTTTGTAATATATATGGACTGTCATTGATTTCTGAACATGCCGGAGACTTTCTAGCCACTGGTTAATTGACCAGGAAGCAGGCATGCCTAGCAAGGAGTCAACTCAGACTTCTTTTTTTTATCATGTACATCCAAATGCTATTGCTGGTTCAGTCTTGGGTTTCTATTATGGTGACCTCTAAGCCAATAATAGGAAGCACGATATATACAAGGGCTTATGACGACAAAAAGTGCACAGGTTGTCATTTTTTCTATCGATAGGTATCTATTTTTTTCAAATCACAACAGCAAAGATATGATGATCCTCAAAGATTTTAGAAGAGAATGTAGAACTCATTGCAAAAGCCATGTTCTGCCCTACAAAAAGCTTCAAAGACCATCAAACCACCTCTGAAACCCTCTTTTAGTGTCGGTAGCATTTTCAGTCAAAGGGGCGGTGAAATTTTACAAATCAGTACTCAGAGCCATAGTTTGCAAATGGAATCGAACCTTCAATGCATCCTCAGAAGTAGAACTATGCGACGCAGAGAAGGGTTTTGAGAAAACAAAATCTAGATTTTACAAAGGTGGAGCCCGAACTGCACAGTTTTCCATGAGACAATAGAAGTACCTGTCAAAATAGTTTTGAATCTGCATAGAAGTCTCTTAGAGTAGCTCAGATAGATAAGGCGGCACAAATTCATGCAAAGAGGCAATTATGGAATCTTGCCTGCAAAGTTCAACTCCATCGGTGAGCTGCAGGGGAAGGTAACCAATTTTCCATCTTTTACTCAGAAAATCTTCACAAATTTCTCCATGGTGGCCCGGGCAAGCAGCGAAATTATTTTTCATGGCGGCTTAGGGTTCTCAAACCCTCATCTCCAAAGTTTCAAAATTGAAAATGATACAAAATGCCTTAGGGTTGGGCTTTATGTCTCCCTTAGGCATTTTGCAAAGTATTTTAAAATCCGCGGCCATGTCATTTCAATGGCATAGTAATTTCTTGCATTATTATGTTATTTGATAATATAATCACATATTTCCTTAATATATGATTATATTATTAAGTAATATAATATTTTTGTCTTTATTATTATTTTCTTTAGAAAACCATTGTAATTTAATAATCATTAATTAATTTATCTTATACATCAATTAATAATTATTAAAGAATTTTGAGGAAAAACTATGTAATTTAATAATTGTTAATTGATGTATTTTATAAATCAATTAATGATTATTAAAATCTTTAAGAGAAATCAATAATAATGTAAAAGTGGAGAGATAAGGGTGTCTTTAATAGCTTAAATACTTCTTCTTGGAAGTTAGAGTGGTTTGGAGACATAAGGAGAGCATCTAGGAGCTTTAGAGCATATTTAGGAGATGTTGGAGGCTTTCTAGGATGATTTTCGAAGTAAGACCCATTATTGGGTTTTGAAGGAGCTTTTTGAGCTTTCTTAGGCTTGTTTGAAGGGCATTTAAGGGTCCTTTATGGTTGTGAGGACTTTTTCCAGACAGTTGTCCTTCTTCCATGGCTTCTAGATTCTAGACCCCTTTTTGGGGGCCTTTTTTCTAGCATCCGACCCTTGGTGGTTGAGGAGTGGGTACTTAGTGTCTTGAGTGGATTTTTGGAGGATCAGTTCTGATTATGCAGAAGGAAGGCTTTGTGACAGTTTTTGGGTCCTTGGCAGTTTTATGCAGAAGTTTGTAACTCATTTTGGAGACTGAATATATATTAACAGCATTTTGGAGCAGTATTCTATCAAGTTCAAGCCTTCTTTCTTTCTGTTGCTATGCGTCAAAGTGCATGTTTGATAGGAATAGTAAGTGAGTTTAGAACTCCTTGTTTTTTTTTGTCTCGGCCATTACCTTGTTGCAGGAAAGTATGTTGTGTACAGGTTGTAATTTGTGTCCAAGAATTCATAGGGTTTTCTTGTGAAGTTTTCTCTTCCTTGTTAATTTGATTAAGGACCTTATTATGAAATATTTATACACACCTATATAGAATATAAGTGCTTTATTTTCAGTGGTAGAATTTGCAGTTTCAAAATAGGGTAATTATCTTCTTAAGTTTCCTCACTCTTGGGTGAATCACCTGGTTCACAATATTTAAATTTCAGTAACAAGTTCATTTCAGTAATTTCTATCTCTTTTCCCTCAAAGTTTAAGTTAGTTTTAAAGAGTTATAGGTGATTATCCAATAGGAGCCAGCCTAGAATCTAGAGGTTTCATTTCTAGTTACGCATTTCCCACATGCAGAAATGAATCCCATGTTAGGCAAGATTGTTAAACTTGTATAGTTTAACAGGGTGCAAATTTAAGCCTTAACAGTTTTGGCACGCCCGGTGGAACCAAGGGGTCATAGTTTTTATAGTTCTTGCCAGTTTTGATATGCATCCAGCAGGTTGTAGACCTTTCAGAGGTCATTGTTTTACATATCTTGCGACTCTGATTTCATATCTACTGGTTTTAGGTAGATTCAGTGCCTAAAATGGATCACTATCCTCCATTTCATGACAGTCTTCCTCCATTCTATGAATATTAGTCATCTCAATAGAGTTGTGATGCTATTTTCATGCCAGAATTTGAAGGGCAACATTCATCTCATGCTTGCCACCCTCCCACCCAGCAATCACAAAATACTTACAGTGAACCTTTCCATGTTCAGTATTTTCATCCTCCTCCAAATGTCCATGATTTGCACATTAGAGATACTTCAATTATGTTGTAGGACCTGACCAAAAAAATTGATGACATTAAGAAGCAACAAGAAAAAATTTCCAGCAAGAATTGAAGTTGCAGCAGGAGAAATGGTCATATCAAGCTCATAACCAGCAGCAGGAGGTGTTGGCTCTTCAGGAGCAATATCATAAAGAGCTAGAAGAGCAGAGGACACACTATGAAGAGGTGTTGGAAACACAGAAAAGGCATATGCGGACACAAGCAAAGGAGCAGTTTGATGCCAAATGGAAGCAGTACGAAGAGGTCATTATAAGGCAGCAATGAAGACAAGCAACCCTTGCAAGCAGTCTAGCAACACTGAAGAAAGCTTATGAGAAAGAGTTGATAAAGGTTAGTTCTGCTACAAATGCAAAAGAAGAAGAAATTCAAAGAACATTAGCAGCTCATGATGAGTTTCATGACAAAGAATTACAAGAGTACAAATCGACAATAGAGTTCCTAATTTCAAAGGCTACAGATGTTAAGGATTCTCATCGAATACAACTAGAAGAAGCTCTTTGTAAGGAAAGAAAAAAAACTATATCATAATTATTTGATGAATCTCATAATGTTGCCAAACAGACCATCAAATTGGAGACTGATTTATTTAAGGAGTTGCCTTGTTTTGTCGAAGAGGAAAATATTTCTAATATGTCACTTATCTCAATTGCTGAAGGATAGAGAAACGAATGTTTTCCTAATGTTGACATGCAAAATGAGGAAAGTGATTTGGAGGAAAATCAATTCTGGGATGATCTTGAGAGGTTTTGTTCAGAACTAGGTTCAAAATCGGTAACAATGAACATCACAGTTCGGGATCAGCTCAAAGATAGTACAATAGAAGAACATTCTCTTGGAGCTGTTATTCAGATGGCATTGATCAAACATTCAACCTCAAAGGTTTTTCTTTCCAAGGGATATCCTATCAGACACTTAGCAAGGCTAAATGAGACCCAGGAGGTGCCAGCTCTAGCACCTAAACCTAAAGGTGTAGCTGAAGAGGAGGAGATGCAATGCACTGATCAAATACAAATCAACAAACATCTTGACCATATTTTTGAAGTAAGTGAACTTGCTTTTGTTCTTCTAAAAGCATTGCACCAATTGGTCAAGTGTATCTCATTTCTCCATACAGTTGCCTATGGATATGATTTTTATTATGCATTGAGGAAAGGCAACTATTTTTCAAAACCTGTAAATGGCTTTATTTAGTGGTTTATTGCTGGTTAGCTTAGGGTAGGTTAGCCTAGGTTAGGGTTGTGTTTCAATAAAGTGTTGTCCAAGCATGGTTTGGTTTGTTTTCCTAGGTCTAGTTGTTGTTTAAGGGGGTTTTTGGTTCAAAGTCCAAGGTCCAAAGTTGAAATTAGAAATCATGAGTCAAAAGGCTTCAATGTCAAGTTGTTGTTTATCTCACCCATTCACATGTACATTAGTTTGAGAAATGTCTTGCTACTTAAGCTCAACTTATATACACATGCATGGCTGATATGTGTAAAGAGTTTAATTTGTTGTGTCATAACATTCCCACACATATCAATAGTACCCGTGGGTCATCACTTCCTATTAGGTCCACGGATACATGTACAAATGTTACCAAAGAGAAAAGATTTAACATAAAAGTAAATGCACATATTTTCCTATCTGCACATCTATGCATACAAACAAATGCAATAGGTAGATTTTATTCATTCATACACATATCTGTGCATATAGAAAGATAAATACTTTTAGAAGTCTAGTTGTAAAGTATAGGTATGCATTTGAGTCAACTCTGCCACCCAATGGATGAAAAGCTACTAGTCAAAGTGTCTAGCAGGCAGCCACACAGCAGAAATCGCCAAAAATGTTACCAAAAATTATTCCTACAGGTTCATTTTTGGTAGAACCATCATGCTTTCAAGCAAAAAAGGTGCATTCTGATTATTCCTACTTTTTGTGTTTTTCTGATAAATGCAATAACTTTGAAACTACTTCATGAAATTAATCATTACATTTAATGAAGGAAAGATCATAACATAGAAAGAATATTCTGCATATCTTTTCTAAAAATGTAATGTTTTATTCATCAAAGTATTGTTTTGCTTCACACATGCCGTGAAACTAGCAAGGAAAAAACTACTTTTTTCTAACCTAGGAAGTATTCAAAAGTACATAAACATGGGAATGAAAGGAATCCAACCATTGCCTGAATGACTGGAAGCTTGAAGCATGTCTTTGCAGCAACTCTTTATCTGCTAACTCCTGCTTTGCCCTTACATGCTTGCCACCCTAACCTGCCAAATTATGAAAAACAATGATGTTAGAACTTTGAAAGTTCTCAGTAATGACTAAAGACTATTTCATCCACCTACCTATGCAATATCCAATACTCTCTAAATTAGAAAGATCCAAAGTTTTCCTAACTAGCTGACAAATGTGCATATACAGGTGCTTCATCCTGGCAAGTGGGGTAAAATGAGGCTCCCACAAGGGTCAAGCCCAGCTTGTTGGGGTGAAATCAAAGAGTTATTTAAAATCTGATATAGAACAAAAGTATTCAAGAAAGCATTGCTACAGCTGCAAGAATAAAATATCAATCAAAGAAAATAAGAGATTTTAGACAATGTTTAGCAGTGTCAATACCATTTAAGTGAAGTCATGGTAGTAATTATAAACCAAGATATCCAATATGAGCAAGCAATGTGTCCATGTGAAAGTAAATTATAGAGATGTATTGAATAATTATAGTCAAGAAGGTATACGATGACAGACATAAAGATCATATGGCCACAATGGTGGTGGTGCTATGTTCAAGATATAGAACGACTACAAGTGCAAGATATGGAATAAATATGGGACAATATTTGTGCTGCTACAAGTGCCAAAACAACAACAAATGTTCAAATTTGAAGGGGAAGAGTGGCTAACGATCATGCAATTCAAAGAGTCATAGAGCCCCAACTATCACAAAGAAGGAATAATATAAAAATTCTCAGAAAACCCTTGGCCACAGGTATAGTAGTGACAGTAAAATAAATTCCATAATGATGCAAAGCCTCCAGTAAAGTGTTCGGTGAATATGATGTGTGAAAGAAAAGGAAAATAATATGTCATGGCTGGGATCTCTAATTAACACAGTCATAGGGAATATCAAGCTTTCTATTACAAATATCCATGTCAGATATGAGGACACTAAAAGCAATCCTAGTCATCCATTTGCAACAGGAATGACGTTGGAGAAGCTTGCTTCAACAACTGTTGGTGATGACAGAAAAGAAGCTTTCATTACTAATGGGACATTGGATTATACAAAAGTTTCCCAATCTAGATGAAGGTTTTGAAGAGCTTTCTATTGATTTAGTTAATGTTGAAGAAGCACAGTGCCAATTTGTGGTCCTTTCTAAATTTTTGGACAAACTAAAGACTACCATTCTTGGTTTAAACGTTAAGCAACAGTTACATATGCTTTGTAATATATACAGATTGTCATTGATTTCTGAACATGCCGGAGACTTTCTAGCCACTGGATACTTGACCAGGGAGTAGGAAGGCCTAGCAAGGAGTCAACTCAGACTTTTTTTTTCTCATGTGCATCCAAATGCTATTGTAGGTTCAGTCTTCGGTTGCTATGATGGTGACCTCAAAACCAATAATAGGAAGCACGGTATAGACAGGGGCTTATGACGACGAAAAGTGCATAGGTTGTCATTTTCTCTATCAATAGGTATCTATTATTTCAAATCACAACAACAAAGATATGATGATCCTCAAAGATTTCAGAAGAGAATGCAGAACTCATTGCAAAAGCCACAATATGTCCTACAAAAAGATTCAAAGACCATCAAACCACCTCCAGAACCCTCTTTCAGTGTCGACAGCGTTTTCACTCAAAGGGGCGATGAAATTTTACAAATCAGTACTCAGAGCCATAGTTTGCAAATGGAATCGAACCTTCAATGCATCCTAAGAAGTAGAGCTATGCAACGTAGAGAAGGGTTTTGAGAAAACAAAATCTAGATTTTACAAAGGTGGAGCCCAAACTGCACAGTTTTCCATGAGACAATAGAAGTACCTATCAAAATAGTTTTGAATCTGCATAGAAGTCTCTTAGAGGAGCTCAGATAGATAAGGTGGCACACATTCATGCAAAGAGGCAAGTATGGAATCTTACCTGCGAAGTTCAACTCCATTGGTCAGCTGTAGGGGAAGGTAACCGGTTTTCCATCTTTTACTCAGAAAATCTTCACAAATTTCTCCATGGCGGCTCGGGCAAGCAGCGAAATGATTTTTCATGGCGGCTTAGGATTCTCAAACCCTCATCTCCAAAGTTTCAAAATTGAAAATGATGCGAAATGCCTTAGGGTTGGGCTTTATGTCGCCCTTAGGCATTTTGCAATGTATTTTAAAATCCGTGGCCATGTCATTTCAATGGCATAGTAATTTCTTGCATTATTATGTTATTTAATAATATAATCACATATTTCCTTAATATATGATTATATTATTAAGTAATATAATATTTCTGTCTTTATTATTGTTTTCTTTAGAAAACCATTGTAATTTAATAATCATTAATTGATTTATCTTATACATCAATTAATAATTATTAAAGAGTTTTGAGGAAAAACTATGTAATTTAATGATTGTTAATTGATGTATTTTATAAATCAATTAGTGATTATTAAAATCTTTAAGAGAAATCAATAATAATGTAAAAGTGGGGATATAAGGGTGTCTTTAATAGCTTAAAGACTTCTTCTTTTTGAGCTTGTTGAGCTTTCTTAGGCTTGTTTGAAGGACATTTAAGGGTCCTTTATGGTTGTGAGGACTTTTTCCAGCCGGTTGTCCTTCTTCCATGGCTTCTAGACCTCATTTTTGGGGCCTTTTTTCTAGCATCCGACCCTTGGTGGTTGAGGAGTGGGTACTTAGTGTCTTGAGTGGCTTTTTGGAGGATCAGTTCTGCTTATGTAGAAGGAAGGCTTTGTGACAGTTTTTGGGTCCTTTGCAGTTTTATGGAGCAATATTTTATGAGAAAGCAATGTGTCAACGTGAAATTAAATTATAGAGATGTCTTGAATAATTACAGTCAAGAAGGTATATGATAACAGACATAAAGATCATGTGGCCACAATGGTGGTGGTGCTATTTTCAAGATATAGAATGACTACAAGTGCAAGATATGAAATAAATATGGGACAGTATTTGTGCTGCTACAAGTGCCAAAACAACAACAAATGTGGAGATTTGAAGGGGAAGAGTGGCTAACGATCATGCAATTCAAAGAGTCATAGAGCCCCAACTAGCACAAAGAAGGAATAATAGAAAAATCCTCAGAAAACCCTTGGCCACAGGTATAGTAGTGACAGTAAAATAAATTCCATAATGATGCAAAGCCTCCAGTAAAGTGTCCGGTGAATATGATGTGTGCAAGAAAAGGAAAAGAATATGTCATGGCTGGGATCTCTAATTAACACAGTCATAGGGAATATCAAGCTTTCTATTACAAATATCCATGTTAGATATGAGGACACTAAAAGCAATCCTAGTCATCCATTTGCAATAGGAATGACGTTGGAGAAGCTTGCTTCAGCGACTGTTGGTGATGACGGAAAAGAAGCTTTCATTACTGATGGGACATTGGATTATACAGAAGTTTCCCAATCCAGATGATGGTTTTGAAGAGCTTTCTATTGATTTAGTTAATGTTGAAGAAGCACAGTGCCAATTCGTGGTCCTTTCTAAATTTGTGGACAAACTAAAGACTACCATTCTGTGTTTAAACGTTAAGCAACAGCTACATATGCTTTGTAATATATACAGATTGTCATTGATTTCTGAACATGCCAGAGACTTTCTAGCCACTAGATACTTGACCAGGAAGCAGACAAGCCTTGCAAGGAGTCAACTCAAACTTTTTTCTTTTCTCATGTGCATCCAAATGCTATTGCAGGTTCAGTCTTGGGTTGCTATGATGGTGACCTCAAAGCCAATAATAGGAAGCACGGTATATACAGGGGCTTATGACGATGAAAAGCACACAGGTTGTCATTTTTTTCTATCAATAAGTATCTATTTTTTCAAATCACAACAACAAAGATATGATGATCCTCAAAGATTTCAGCAAAGAATGCAGAACTCATTGCAAAAGCCACGATCTGTCCTACAAAAAGCTTCAAAGGCCATCAAACCACCTCTAGAACCCTCTTTCAGTGTCGGCAGCATTTTCAGTCAAAGGGGCGGTGAAATTTTACAAATCAGTACTCAGAGCCATAGTTTGCAAATGGAATCGAACCTTCAATGCATCCTAAGAAGCAGAGCTATGCGACGCAGAGAAGGGTTTTGAGAAAATAAAATCTAGATTTTACAAAGGTGGAGCCCAAACTGCACAGTTTTCCATGAGACAATAGAAGTACCTGTCAAAATAGTTTTGAATCTGCATAGAAGTCTCTTAGAGGAGCTCAGATAGATAAGGCGGCACAAATTCATGCAAAGAAGCAAGTATGGAATCTTACCTGCGAAGTTCAACTCCTTCGGTCAGCTGCAGGGGAAGGTAACCAGTTTTCCATCTTTTACTCAGAAAATTTTCACAAATTTCTCCATGGTGGCCTGGGCAAGTAGCGAAATTATTTTTCATGGCGGCTTAGGGTTCTCAAACCCTCATCTCCAAAGTTTCAAATTTGAAAATGATGCGAAATGCCTTAGGGTTGGGCTTTATGTCACCCTTAGGCATTTTGCAATGTATTTTAAAATCCGTGGCCATGTCATTTCAATGGCATAGTATTTTCTTGCATTATTATGTTATTTAATAATATAATCACATATTTGCTAAATATATGATTATATTATTACGTAATATAATATTTCTGTCTTTATTATTATTTTCTTTAGAAAACCATTGTAATTTAATAATCATTAATTGATTTATTTTATACATCAATTAATAATTATTAAAGAATTTTGAGGAAAAACTATGTAATTTAATAATTGTTTTTGAGGAAAAACTATGTAATTTAATAATTGTTAATTGATGTATTTTATAAATCAATTAATGATTATTAAAATCTTTAAGAGAAATCAATAATAATGTAAAAGTGGAGAGATAAGGGTGTCTTTAATAGCTTAAAGACTTCTTCTTGGAAGTTAGAGCGGGAAACATAAGGAGAGCATCTAGGAGATTTAGAGCATATTTAGGAGATGTTGGAGGCTTTCTAGGATGATTTTCGAAGTAAGACCCATTCTTGGGTTTTGAAGGAGCTTTTTGAGCTTGTTGAGCTTTCTTAGGCTTGTTTGAAGGGCATTTAAGGGCCCTTTATGGTTGTGAGGACTTTTTCCAGCCGGTTGTCCTTCTTCCATGGCTTCTAGACCCCTTTTTTGGGGCCTTTTTTCTAGCATTCGACCCTTTGTGGTTGAGGAGTGGGTACTTAGTGTCTTGAGTGGATTTTTGGAGGATCAGTTCTGGTTATGGAGAAGGAAGGCTTTGTGACAGTTTTTGGGTCCTTTGCAGTTTTATGGAGCAATATTCTATCAAGTTCAAGCCTTCTTTCTTTCTGTGGCTGTGTCAAAGTGCATGATTGATAGTAATAGTAAGTGAGTTTATAACTCTCTTTTTTTTTTGTCTCAGCCATTACCTTGTTGCAGGAAAGTATGTTGTGTGCAGGTTGTAATTTGTGTCTAAGAATTCATAGGGTTTTCTTGTAAAGTTTTCTCTTCCTTGTTAATTCGATTAAGGACCTTATTATGAAATATTTATGTACACCTATACAGAATAGAAGTGTTTTATTTTCAGTGGTAGAATTTGCAGTTTCAAAATAGGGTAATTATCTTCTTAAGTTTCCTCACTCTTGGGTGAATCACCTGGTTCACAATATTTAAATTTCAGTAACAAGTTCATTTCAGTAATTT
>MU228515.1:1174640-1196064 GCA_018584345.1 Thuja plicata | reverse complement strand
CTTATCCTCCATTTTTCTCTTTCATCTTCCTTTCCCTATCAGCATCTTTGAGCATATCATTTTGAATCCTTGGCATATCATGGTTTATCCTTTCAAGGAGCATTATCTTAAAAGCTTGCCTTCTTCCAAAAAATTTAAAAAAGAAAAAAAAATTATTAATGAGAAATAAATTCATCCTATGGTGAAAACCACTCCCTTGTGGCACCTTGGATAAGTACCATGATGAAAACCTGGCAATCAGGCATCATGCGTAGTTCTTCTACATCTTTCATCCATTATGTATTCTCTATTTGATCTTGATGATGCTGATCTATACACGAACATTTGGGCTATCTTGTGAGCTATCTTACGATGACCTTGCTTTCAGTCCTTTCATGTTTAGCCTTCATATCTATCTTCCTTTCATGTTTTCATCTCTATCTTCCTCCATTCATTTTTGCCTATCGCTATCCTTTTCCCCTTTGGTCTTGATCTAATAAAAAAAAGAGTAAAACACGGTGCTATGAAGCCTCTTGACATGTCTACTCCTTTGGACTGCATCCTTTCCTTCTCTTGCATTACGCTTTTGTGACTTATCCTATGATGGCCTTTCATTGCTTTTCCAAATATTCTTTACATGATGTTTCATTTTCCCTAGCTTGGGTACTCTTGAGGAGTTTGTCTTTGAGGATTTCTTCCCTTCATTCTCCTTCATTCTCTTGTCTTGCATCTCTTCCACCAGCTTGCTAATCCCTCCTTTCCTCCACCTTACTAAACATTAGGACTGCACAATGAGATCTTGCTCGGGAGTTTGATGCCCATTTTGTCTGGGAGCATCCTTTGTACATAATTATTGATCTTGAAAAAAATAAAAAAATGATATATTGTCAAAATTCTAAAAATCAGAAAATGTCCTGAAAAAATGATCATCTTAGTGAAAACCTAGCAATAGGCGCTTTGATGTATCTCAAAAAAATTATATATTTAAAAAATACAAAAAATCAAAAATTCAAAAATTTAAAAAAATAGAAAAATTGTCTTGGTGAAAACCTGGAAACAGGCACCTTGGTAGCAAAAATTCAAAAAAATTATAAAAAGTCCTGAAAAAAAAGAACAAAAAAATGAAAAAAATGAAAGAGAAAAATTGTAATAAAATCCAAGTGGTGAAAACCTGGAAACGGGTGTTGTTTGAGGCCTTTGCACCCCTATTTTTTTAGCACGTTTCCTTGACACTTAGCCTTTCTCCATCATGCCTTGTCCTTGTTGCCTTGGTCTGGAATTGGTCTTTGTCTTTGTCTAGGGGGCATAACTATGTTAGCTTTGGTCTCTTGGAAGCGTTCGTCTTTAGGACGCCTCACAAATGGTGTTTTTCAACACCACCCCAACTATATTTTTCAATACAACCCTTGACATTGAGTGTTTTTAACACTTATCAATTTGGTCTTCCCAGTTTTGTCATGTGATCTTGCCCGCTTGCAAGCATTTGATCCTTATCCTCAGAACTCAGTATCAGTTAACACATTTAAATTTTTAAACACAACACTTAATACTTGAGCTATTTCATGATTTTTTCTTTGTATGTTGATTGTTATTGATTTTCATTGAGTGTCCTTGTCTAATAAGTCTCTCCATGATGCATAGCTAGAGGACTTGGGGCATGGGGCATATTTTTATTTGCTTCCTGCTTTATGCTTCACTGTTTTTGCACAACCATTCTGCTGGTCATCCTGGCCTCTATGCCTTGATGCGAGCGTGGTTTTGCCATATTAAATTGGGTAAGCTAACATCACAGTCATCTTGACCTTTATGTCTTTGATGCTTATGTTAGAATCTTTCTACATTCTGATCCGATATAAATCACATTCATATCTTCATATTTGCACTTGTGACTAGTGATGATTGTGTGATTTTTCGATGTCCGTTAATAATGACCCAATGATGAAAATAAGTTCCTTTACATTCTCTTACGAATGATGAACAAAAAGATCCTATGTTTGTTTCTCTATTGCAAGTACACCTTTGCATTTTCATGTAGCTTTCATTGTTAGATCTCATGTTAGTTTGCATTTTAGGCTACATTATGAGTTTGAGAGGGTTTCCTTCATCTTTCTTGTGGACTTTTAATCAACTATGATCATGTTTGATCTTCATTTCCTTATCTTCTTTCATGATCTCAATCAAAATTTTCTATCTTAAACAGTTGATTATTTTTGGGGCATTCTCTCTCTTGGGAAAATTTTATTTCTTCTCTCCATTTCTTTCCACTTCTTCCAAACTTCTATCTTCCATTCGCTTTCACCCCACTTCTTTTCTTCTAATTCAATCTTGGGGCATAATATTTTGTGCTTGATGATCTACCTTGGTTCTGTGATTTTTATATCTTTCATCTTACATCAAGAACCTTATCTTTAGTTTGATTTGATCAAAATTTATCAATTTTGTTCTTTCTCCTCTATCTCATTTCAATTTCAATCATGAGGGGGCAGTATCTATCAAATTTCAATCTTTGATTCAGCTTTATCAATTATATCAGTCTTTCTTGAGATTCTTATCTCTGACATGTCAATTACTTATTTCAGTGTTCACTGTCTTTTTCAATTGTGCTTATTTTTGTCCTGATGTGTTCCTGAATCGACCACACGGCCGGGTTGTTTTGTGATCCCAATTCGACCTCACACTTCAACTACATTCTTTGACTACACGTGTTCCCAAATTGACCACACATTTGTTAAAGAGGGGCAAATGTATGCACCCTAAAATGGTCACCTAGACTTTGGGCCCCATTTTATCATTTTATCGAATTTCTGAATCAATGCTTTGCAATATTTTCAATTCAAATCAATTTCCTTGATCAAATTGTAATTAACTCAATTATTCAATTATTTCAATATTTCGTAAGGTTTGATCATTTTTATCTAATTAAAAGAATTAATTTTCTTTTTAATTCAATAAAATTTATCTTATTTAATTAAAAGATTTAATCTCCCTTTTAATTGAATAAAATTTATCTTATTTAAATTAAAGTAAATTTCTCCCTTTTAATTAAATAAATAAAAATCCCCACTTAAATCACTCTATTTGTTTAAAAAGGCAATAAATTAAATTAAATTAAATAAAAATCCCTTTTTCATCACATCTTCCTAAGTGGTGGTTTTTTGCCTCTTAATCTCAACCATTGATTATTTCTTTTTGCCTCTTAATCTCAACCGTTCACTTTTCTTTTAAAGGAGCCCTCTCCTTCTCATTCAAAAAAGATAGAATTTTTAGTATTGTTATATTACAGGTTTGGAGAGCAATTTTGGAGGAGGATTTGAGCACTCAAGCTTGAATATTGCAACTTCTCTCTTCTTGTCTTCTTCTTCTTGCATTCATGGTTACTCATGTAGATTAGATTCATGTTTATTTTCATAGATTAAACTTGCATTTGCATTTCCTTTCACAGATTAACCATGCATTGTTATCATTTAGATTAATTTCCTTTCATGCATTGCAATCATATAGATTAGATCTCATTTTCAATCATTTGAATCTCTCATTTCATGGTGTACTTGCATAGGCACTAACTAGGTCAATCTGAGGGCCTCCATTTCAAACCTTTGCACTCCATGACTAGAGAGCTATGGATCGATATTTGAGGCCTCATTCTTGAGCAACCTTAGATGGAATGATTCATAAAAGTGTGTCAACATTTTAGCACACAAACTGCACAAATTTGTGCCAATGAGTAGATTACAACAAGTAGACTAGGGTGGTTGCTAACCATGGAAACTGCAATTATAGACTAGGGAGGGTCTTGCACCTCCAAAACTGTAATCAAGAACTCAATCCCAATTGGAATCACAAATACACAAGAAAATATAACTCCACAATGGTTTCCTATGATGCTAGCCACCCCCTTACAAAGGGATACAAGAAGTATCTTGAAGGTTACAATAGGCTGAAATAACTCTATTTATTATTTTATTACTTTATTTTATAAATTAATTAATTAATTAAAGTAGTCTGTAAGATATTATTGAAATTTGAAACCACTTAATAAATTAATTTAATTAAATGACTTTCTATTTATTAGGGGCATTACAGTCCTCCTCGCCCAAATATTTCTTTCGCTCAAGAAATCACAAACTTGATCCTAGGAATCTTGCTAGGGGTGGATCATGAATCTCCCCTATGTTCATCTTCTTCAGCTTTGAGTATGGTATCAAGTAGATCATGTGGTCATAGTACATGACATCATCAACCACTTTTTCCATCAATCAATTGATAAAAAATGCATTCTTGGAGTACTCAACTAGCAAATGAGCCCTCCAATCCTCTGAAACCTAAAACAAGGAGCATATGGAAGGTATCTCAAGTAAATAATTGTTCATTGAATCCTTCTTCCCTTTCACATTCTCATTTTAAAATTCATATGAATGAATCTTATCATGTCTAAAAATTGCCTCCATCCTCTTCGCTGAAATCTCTGTTGTGCCTCTTTTGGACATCCCTCTTAGCATCACATTCTTATTGTACGCTTAGAATGAAAACTCCATCCTCTTAAAACTTTGTGTATACTTGTCAAGAGACTCCATCCATTGAATTCCCAATACAACATATGTATTATCTAAATCTACCACAAATAAAATCATATGTCACTATGTAGTTCCCCATGGTCATGCTCAACTAGAGAATCACATGATTGCAAGGTAGTAAAGTTCCTCCTGCTACCTTGATCTCAAATCTCTCTTGGTGACAAGTGATAAATTAATAAAATTGAGTGTGGTCCTACTATCAAGCATGACTATGACTCTCTCACCCTGAAGTGTACCATGGACCTAAAATATGCTACATCTGAAAGTCACAAAAAGTGTAGCAATGGAACCTCCCTTCTATGCAAGTGTGGTGATCATATCTATATGATTAGTCTCTTCTTCTTTCACTTTGGGTTCTTTTCTTTCTTCCTCATTTTTAGATACCACCTCAATGTAATTAATCTTCCCCTTGCCAAGATAAAAATGTCTTTATACCCAAGGATCCTTGCAAGTGAAACAAAGCTTCCTCTTTTGGAGCTCTTAAGGATTGATCTCATTCATCAGAGGCTTCTTCTAAAATGGATCCTTGTCCTTGTCCTCTTGTGGGAGAGGTGGTTGGGGATATGCATAACTCTTGGAGGATGTGTATTCCTCCATGAGTGTGTTCTAATTGAAACCTTTGACCCAACCCTTGAGGGGTTCCATCAATATTTCTATGAACACTAGTACATGTCTTCTCTCAAACATGTTTGTAACCAAAATTGATAGCCTTTGAAATTTTGAAATGTAATCGTCCACCAGTCCAGTCTATCTTAGTTATGCCAACTCTCTGAAGTTGAGTTCTAGATCATTCCCATCAAATTCATCAATGAGTCTCTTTTTTAAATCAACATATGAAGTGTCTCGATCATGATCAAGGGTGACCATCCCATAGTGCCACCATTCGAGAGAAAATCCCTCCAAGTGCAGAGAAAAAAATTCATTGCTTCATCTTTAGGAATTAGATTGAGCTGGAAGTAGGTATTCTATTTTTGTACCCATGCTCTTACTAATGTCTTCCTATACCCATAAAAGTAGATAGGTTCAACTTTCTGATCTTCCACTTCATTTCATTATTTTATGGCCATGGATCTTAGAATATCTCATCTAAAAATCCATATGATCCTTTAAGGGTAGTTATTCTCCAAATATAGCATCAAACCAATCTTTTCTAAATTGATCCTGCATCTCCAAGAAGGTAGGCTCTTGTTCTCTATGTTGTTCAATCCTTTGAGGAAATGTTGACATCATTAGGTTTGTGTGAGAACGTTTTGTATGGGGCCTCTCATCAATAGAATTATCATCGTGCCTATTGTGACCTCTATTTTTCCTTCCTTCCACCAAAATTCAAATTAATTCACTAATTTGTTGTTGTCCCTTTTCCAAAATCTCACCAAGTTGTGTTTTCACCAAGGTCTCACTGAGTTATTTTTGTCCTCTTGTTAGCACCCATAAAAATGTCATCATTTTAGTGCTTGATTCCCCCATTCAGTCTTCTAGTTAGGATCTTATCTGCATCCAATATTACCCAACAAGCTAGAAATATTTCTAGCTGATACCACTGTATTGTATCGAATGAAGGTTAGCCTTGGAAATACTTCCCTATGATACTTAACCTTTGCATGCACCCATCATTTGTTCTTTGGTACCATTTTGCACTAACCCTTCAACAGTGGTCACCCTTCAACACTCAGCACCCTTTGACACCCTTTGAACCCTTCGACACTTGGCACCCTCTGACACCCTTTGGCACTCAAGATCCTTCAACACTCAAAATCCTCTAACACTCACCATTTGGCACTCAAAACCATTCGACACTCGATACCATTTGGAACTCAACCTATTAGGATTAAGTAATACTGAGAGGGGGGTGAATCAGTATTACAAACTTTAAACATGAACTTGATAAATTCCAACTTAACCATATAATTACTAAAATTAAAAGAACATAAGCACACAATACATAAATCATAACACCATGAATTATTGTTAAGGAAACCCTGGCCAAGGGAAAACCCCGGTGGGGATGGTACCCACAAATATGCACTAAAAGTATAGTGTCCCTTTTAGGAGACCTAGCCCTATTAGGAGCTGAATATTACATTAGTAAATTTTCCTGTTAGGGGAATACAAAACCCTATTAAAGGTATACTGAGAAAAATGCTCTTAAAATAAAAAATAGTTCTGTTATAATCAATTCTCAGTAGTGAACATTACAAGCATTATCTATGCTTAGATAGTTCCAGTTGTAGTTCGGATATGTCTTACACCACAATGCATCCATGCATTCTATCTACTTCATATCATCTCATCACTTCTCTTCTTCACTTTACAAAAATCTCTTCATATATATATATATATATATATATATATAATGTATTACATCATTCAGCCAGTTCTCTAATTTACATTACAAAATAGAATTAATATATATGCAAAGAGTAAATACAAATTCAAAAACCATATACTACCAAAGAATAGGTAATCCAAAATCACAATCCATCTTAGTATGCTAGGAGTCCATGACATACTCCCTCAATCATCGTGACTGTTCACCTACCTTGTATCACTGTTACATTGTCTTCCCATGACTTCAAGATACTGTAACTCTCTGTGATCATCAAAAAAACTCAAGTGATCTTACCAAAAGGTCATATATACTCCAAAATATCTTCCTCCAAGCTTGCATGTCCCCATGCATCATATAGTGACTTCGTTGTCCAAAATTGTACCGCTATACTCTGTATTTGTGTTTACTGTACTTAGTCATTTTTCTATCTGTATATCCAAAACTATAAACAACTTAAAGAGATCATCAGTCCAGATGTGTTTCTGTAAATGCCAACCCTCAAGTGTATGATATCACTCCATAAATGCATCGCTTTCCAAAAATCTCTCCCTTTGGCATTGATGGTAACACTTAATGAAAAATGACTAACTGTCATACCAAAAATATATCTATACATTTTCCTCTCTACTTCATTTCTTCTCTTTACATATATCCATTTTTCTTCTCTTCTCTCCCTTTGACATCAATGGAAAAGGTATAAAAAAATTTAGAGTGCATAAAAATTATACTATTGATTACCAGAGAATTAGACCATCTTTAATACATCTCAGAAAGTGTCTTCCAAGATCTTCACTTCCTTTGTCCAGGTCTTCACCAAAATGTGACTCACATGAATCAGTTCATTCAATGCAAATGAAGAGGTTGTTGGAATGATCAAAAGGTGTTTACTGAGAGGGGAGGGGTGAATCAGTACCCTTAAATTTTTCAAAACAAAATCCTTGTAAACATAAATTGTATTAAATAACTGGGTAGTTTGCTTTCACCATACATGAAATACCATTGCAGAAATGTAAATGCGTGTAATCAAAGCAATAAAACATTCATGAAACTCAAATACACATAAAACATGTATTTTGGTATCGCAAAAACCCTTGTTAGAAGTAAAAACTATGGTGGGGATGGAACCCACAAAGCTTCACTACTTTTGTAATAAAGTAGCATGTTAGGGCTTACAAAGATTGATCACTTATGGTGATCTTACCCTATTAGAAGTAACAGTAAGACTTGTTAGATCTACCTTTTGAGATGATTTTGCAACACAATGTATGTGTGCACTCGGTTAGGATATTTAAGAAAAGATAGTTAAGTCTACTCTGTTAAGAGATTTTGAGTTTGTTACAATTGTAAGAGAGTAACAAGAAATTGTGACCTGAATAATACAATCTCAATATTGCTGATATCACATCCTTTAAGTGCAATAAGTTTATCACCTTGCTGTGATTGATAATACCTTATGTACTGCATAGTAGCCTTGTGTCTATTATCAATAAACTGAATGCTTTAATGAAATCCTTGTGCTAAAACCCTTATCTGATCTTCAAATGTCCTTAGTGCGGAGACTACTTGATCATACTTCGATCATTACTCTTCAAAATAACATCCTGATATTCATATATCAAACTGTTTGACCTAATTAGGGTTTTACAATATCTTAGAAAACCTAATATCAATGGTGTTGGTTGTATTTTCGGTTTTTAAGTCTGCCCAGTAAAATTTTGAAGTTCTCAGTCATTCGTATGCTTAAGAGTTGAAAGTCATGCCTAAAAATCGCTCATGTATCTCTGCAAATAATGTTTTAGCCCTAAACCTAGTCAAAAATGGCAAAAACCCTAAGCCCTAAGGTCATTTATATTCAAAAAATGCAAAAATCCCTAAAATCTCAGTCGAGTTTCTATTTTCAAGTTTCCTTTTTCATAACTTAAATCTAAGATATTTGCATGTGCTAAATATGTTTTTCACTTAGTCTCATGAAGAAAAATGAATATTCTATTCAGTTTGGAGACTTGGCAAAAAGCATTGGTCGCGTTTTCTCTTGATAAAAAAAAATATGCTTCAAAATATCTGGAGACTTGGTGCAGACCGTTCATCTTAGATTAGATCTAACGGTGGTCTCGGGTTGTCTTGTAATAAACCTTATAGTTTAGAAGTTATCGAGCGACATGGAGTTTTAACAGTCGCCATGTTTTTGAATGAACCTAGGTTAAATGTGAGTTTGAATAATAGTGTTGTCACTTAGTCGCAAAAGAGATCATGAGTTAAGTTGAGAATCAGGATACTTAGCAACAACCACAGGATGAAATCTAGATCCAACAGTAGTCGCATGGTTGTGGTAAGAAGTTGAAAAGTCAAATAAGATCTGGCGATCAGGAGACAAAAGGAAAATCATGACACATGTTCATCAGTCATGAAGTCTCATGAAAGATTAGGGTTTTCTATGAGAATCAAGAGACTTGGCAACAATCGTTAGATGTAGAAGGAAAGAAGATCAATGACAGTCATGTTGTCTCTAGATGGAAATAATAAAAGTAGAATTATCAAGCAATAAAGAGACAAAAGGGGTTTGTTGCAAGGTCTCCAGATAAACTGTGAATTAGAAAAGTAGTTCAGCAACAAGGAGATAAAATAGTCACCAAGTCTCTAGAAGTAATCTGAGGTTAAAGAACACTTAAATGATGGCTTAGTCATTATGTCTCCATAAGAAGATGAGTTAAGTGAAAACATTAAGTGACATGGAGATAACCGTTGATCTGAAGATTGATCCAATGACAGTCGCAAAGTCTCGGTGATAAACCATAGTTAGAAAGAACATCAAGTGACAAAAAGATTACACAGTCGCTAGGTTGCCAGAAGTAAAACCAGAGTTAAAAATAAGACTTTTCTTTGACGCCATGGTGGATAGTTGCTAGCCAATAGGATATCAAATATTTTTGACAGATAAAAAAGTAGCTGAGTTGTGATTAATGACAGCCAATCAGATTTGATTTCAATCTCTTTTCAAATTTTATAAGGTTTTAATAAGCAAAAAGCACTCATTGATAATTGATTACATGTCAGTTTGAAATGTCATGGCTAGAACCAAAATTGGTGTCACAGTATGTAAACTAATGGTGAAAGTGATTGAATTGTAAGTTTACCAGTTTCAAAGAGATGACTGCATTGATTTCTTAGTTATAAGTAAGCATATCCGTTGTCATTTTATTCTTACCAACTTCTAAGTTTTCAGAGCTAAGAATTTTATAAGAGTTCAGCAATTTTTGAGAAAAGTAGAGTTCTCCAGTAGTGTGTATTGAGAAAAGTGATTTCCTGGTTCAAAATTCAGAGGGAATTGTGATTGGCAGGGTTTTCAGTACCAAGAATTTCAGATTATAGAGTAATTGAAAGCTTTTTGTGAGGGTTTGGAGGAGATTTTTTCCAATATTAGTAACA
Organism: Thuja plicata; assembly: GCA_018584345.1. Taxonomy (NCBI): domain Eukaryota; kingdom Viridiplantae; phylum Streptophyta; class Pinopsida; order Cupressales; family Cupressaceae; genus Thuja; species Thuja plicata. The sequence goes on along the minus strand of MU228515.1, from coordinate 1,185,756 downwards.
TAAATTTGAAAAGAACAAGATGAGTTGGGCGGTGAGTGTGACGTCTACTAGTGGGAGAAGTGATGATGCAGATGATGATATGAAAGGGAAATGTAACTACTCAGAAGAATTCATTTCCTTACTGTTAGGATCAAGCCAGAATAGAAAGGTAAGTGTTGATACCCTCACTGATGATTTGAGCTTTATTAGGGATGCTAAAACCCCAGGATCCTCTGGTTATTCCTTTTTCAATTATTTTTATAATAATAGTGATGAAGTCGTGACCATCTCAAACCCATGGACCTATGGATTGGCCAAGTTGATTGTCCCAGGCATATTTGTAGATGTTGATTGCATCCTAGAGATGCCCAGTAGGTATGATACCCTAAAAAAAATAACCAAAAGGCATGATGGCAAAGCCCTATTTACCCTAGATAGGAACTCCTTCATGAAAGACTTCAATGTATACCATCCCATGGCTACTGAGATCAACCTGAAGAGTTTATAGAAAAGATATATGGGGGAGAGTGGCATTTCCTCCAAATTGATTCAGGAACACCATGTTCCAAGGAGTATGAAGAACTATATTGCACCTATTCTAGGGATTGTCCCATACTACTACAAAGACTTGAGCTTCTATATGAAGTATATATCATATGCACTATGCAGAGTGCTAGGAAAGGATGGAGGACAAGAGAGAATCACCTCAGACATCCTAATGATGGTCCTAGATATGCAGAGTACTCACACCAGTACCAAATATGATTATATATAGTATATCATAGATCAAATGCACTAGGGGTTTGTTGATATACAGAACAAGAAGGACAACCCTAGATTCATGCATTACTATGTTCTAATGCATATGATCTTGTACTATAACTTCCCCATTATGAACTACCAGTGTCTAAGGCCACAAAGGTTTCACCAAAACCAGCCCAACCCCATTCAATTTTGGTTGAGAGTGTGGAATTACACCTCAAGAGAACAAGAATTTTGTGCATTCAAAAATTGGATAGTGTATCCAATTCTTAAGTGCCTAGGTGTCAACAAGACAAAGCTACCAGTCAAAGTGATACAACTACTCAGACCATGCTAGTATCTTGAAAAATGGCCAGGAGATCACAACTGGGGTGATTTCTACTATGAAAATAATTTCACATTAATCAGGGTGTATGGTTTTACCCACCCTCCCCATGTTTTTCCATTCCATGTGCCACCAAGGATTGCAACGATGGAATTCATTAGGCAATTGATTTTAAAAGATAAGGAACACCTTTCTCCTCAAAGGAAGGGTACATTTACCACAAGGTAGCTCAAGATTTACAATTTTACAAATGGAAAGAAGGAATTGAACCTAGTAAACAACTGAATGAGTCATTACAGGATGAATGTGGCTCTTTACAGATATATTGACATAGAGGGCTTCATCCTGAGTGCAAAGAAGTTGCTAACACCTACCATCCCATACATAAAAGAACATGAAGAATGCATGGAAGAGGACCTAATAAGAAACATTTTGGAGGATGAGGAGGTTGATAAGAGAGCTGAGAAGTTCAATGAACTAATGGGTCTAGAGAGATAGGTGAAAAGAAAAGGCATTAATTTTGGGGGTTTCTTCCCAGACATGCCATATTTGAAGAGGCTAGATACCATGATAGATTCACACACTCTCCTATGTAATCAATTAGAAGATGCACTTGTAGTGTGAGAGAAGGGCCACAAGGGGCACTCATCATTAGAATATGATGATGATAGTGATGAAGAATACTCAATGCCCAACTCCCATCCAATCAACCAAGCATTTGTTGAAGAACAAGCAGCTAAGGGTGAAAACATAATTGACCTAATAGAGGTCCCTGAGACAGTAGTTACAAATGAACCCCCACCTAAAAGACAAAAGGTTGAAATAGGGGAACCTTCTTAGAAGAAAGAAAAGAAGAGAGATAGGATTGGTGCCCCCATAACTGGAAATAGGGCATATGACCATCAATTGAGGAAAACAATAAGGGCAGGAAAGAAACTACAAAAAGATGAGGAAGAGGAAGTAGAGATACCTCTTAGGAATTGTATAGATGAGAGATTGATATATCAGGATCAATTCCTTAAAGATGACAACTTCATCAAAACAAATGAATTCAAGGACTTCCTCATCTGGAATAAGAAACAACAAGTGGGTGCACAATTGCAGTTAGTAGGTGGTGATCCAATGACCACAAAGACTCTACAAACATTGTAGGATTATGATCTTGAATCAGAGCATATCACACATGAACAGGGAAGACAACTGGTCAAAGCCAGTGGTATGTTACTAGTGGAAGGTTGGGATTCAGCCTCTGCCTTTACTATTTACCAAATTAGAAAATAACCTGATGTGAAATTGTCATAAAAAACATAGGTTGGCAACATGATTAGAGGGTTTGGATATAACCCAAAGTCTCGGGCATTAGCAATGTGGAGGTTGGATCCAAAAGATCAAAAGCTAGCCCTATTGAACATTAAAGAGAAGATGGAAGACAATAAGATAATCTAGTCAATCCAGAACATAGGAGACTTGGAGATTTCTCAAGTGCTCACACAGTTTTCCCAACTGAATGAGGCCAAGGCAGTTCAAATGTCTGAAAATTTGAAGAAGCTCACTAGTGAGACTAGTGATATTGTCAAAGACAGAGAGATTGGTCTAATAAAAATCAAGGCACAAGAAAATCTCATAGAAGAGCTTACACAATAGCTACTGGACATGCCAGAAGCTGCCCCTCCTGAGCCAAAAGAGTTACAGGATGTTGAGATCCAAATAGAGGATACAGGGGATACAGTAGCAGAAATAGAGCAAGAGATTAGGGAGCACAACAATGTGATATTGGGTGCATTATCATCAATTTTGCAGCATAGGATAGACACCATAAAGGATAAAATTGATGTGGTATATGGAGCCTATGGTAAATTTCTAGGCCTACAAATAGAGGTGAATAATTTTATATCAATTTTAAATCCCTATTATGCAACATGGTCTGGCTGAACAACACTTTTTGAAAGATTAGCATCTGTGCAACCATTGAGGTCAGACCTGCTAGAGATAGTTACCCTGGTTGGAACTAAGATAGAGAAAATAGGAGCCACCTTTTCATTTTCTAAAGGAAAGGCGAATTAGATAGAGGCAAGGTTGAATATGTTTGGGCCAAGCTACAATAGATTTGTGCTTCCCACCAAATCAGAGGATAATCAAATTAAGCCACTAGGGATATGGGGCTCAGAGTTCAATAATGTGCTGCCCAATAAAGAGGTTTATGTATCTAATCAAGGAGAGCTCAACATGGAAAGATTTAATAAGATTCTGGATGAAGCAATTAAGGTAGAGATAGATTGTAATAAGTTCATCATAGATGTTAAGAGCATAACCGATGCTAGGTGGAAAAGACAGAAGACCCAGTTGGAAAGTATACAAAGTTTTGAAAGGCCAAAGGAGGAAGATGTTATAGAATGGGACATCTTGACAAAGCCCAAGAAGAAAACTCCTGTCACAGTTGACCTAGACATCATGAATGAAGAATAGAAGGACATATGACACCTGTTCTTTGAGCATAGGAAGGTTAGCAATCTTAAAGACTCGTATAAGTTATCCTACATTGGTAATCACTAAATCTCATTACAAATATCAGATGCTATCCTGAACATATACAAACAAAGGTGCCAAAGATCACAAGAAGACAAGGAGCAAATTAGATCTTATTTTTCAGTTTTGTCCATCCACTGCTTGGTGCTTTCTAGTCTTTTGTCTTTTCTAGTTTTTAGGGTTAGGTCTTTTAAACCATCTGAATCTTGTTGCATCCTTATCTTAAGGATTCCAAGATGGTTTAGGCCTATATATAGTTCTCTTGTATCATTTTGTGATGAGTTGGAAAATAAATGAAATAGAATTACAAGGCAAACTACTAAATTTGTCTGAGCCTTTGTACTATTTGTCTATTTAAATGTATTTGAAGCTTTAAGACATTAATACAAATATTTTGCAATCTCTTTTCTACATATTGGTTGTCTCTTTTCACTTATGTTAAAGTTCTTGTATGCTTATTAGTAAGGCACTTAGACATACTAATCACAATGTGGTTGTGCAGTCATTTGTGAGCTCCTTCAAGGAAGGATTAATTATTTCAAGTGACCCAAGAGAACTTAGCACTAGTGTAAGGATTTGATGACAGTTATAGAAATAGAGGATAATTTGTAAGGCATTTTATCTTTGTTGCAAGTATTTTATTGATCACCTTATTGTGGATTAATACCAGGTATTGATTCATAGCCCAAGGATTAGGTACTGGTTTATAGTTGGCTAAGTAATTGTTTGTTATCCAACCAATATTTTAATTTATCCAATCATTCACACTTAAAATATATATTCCATTCAAGTAATTGTGTTTAAGGAATACAATTCAGTTTGTTGATTCCTTTAAGAGAGATTCAAATAGGTTATCCCTCCTAAAGTTCATAAGGACTGAAAAAGGAAGAAGGATGAGAATCCTTATTGCATTATTGTTTGTTGTTGTCAAAATACTAGTTTGGATCATTACGCTCTGTATCAAGATATTTATAGTCATTTGCATAGTCATTTACTTATTGATCCATTTAAAGGCATTCGACAAATTAGTAAAAAGATAATCCACTTAAAAGATACTGTGAATCACTAATCCTCCATAGGTAATACCTGTCTGAGTCAGTGGATCTCAAAAAATAAGGAGGTAATATTTTCCCCAAATGTTATCTAATACCCTCATCAATTAGGAATTTCTCTTTCTTGAATCAGTTATTTCAATATTGGGAGTCATAGAGTTAAAAGAAGCATTCAAGCATATTGAGGTTCAACAAGAAAAATCCCTAACAAACTGGTGACTCTACTGGGGAATTTTGTGTAAGACTTGAAAAGAAGATTATCAGGAATATCTGGTGTTTAGAATTCAAATCAAGTTGAAGTTGATTTTTGCCAGTTTTAAGGTCATTCTGGTAGTATTGAGTATTTCTCAAGGTTGGGTGGCGACTCTAAAAGTGAAATCTCTGTGATTAGTGGAAAAGTCAAGTATATATTTTCAAATATGAATACTAGGTCAAGAATGAGAAACAATCCTAAAGTTGAGTTAGATAGTGGGATCCCAACTACTTCAAAAACTAAGATGTCTTGGAGATAGAAGAAAAACCAAGCAAGCATCAATGATTCTTCTCCAAGAAGTGAAGAGAATAGAACTAGAAGGAAGAATACTAATCAGTCTAGTCATGAGGAGAGCGCCTCAGAGTATGTAGAAGTCCCTAGCCTTGGAATAGACACCTATGTAGTCACTACCACTTCTAGTGAGAGAGAAGGAACATATACAATTAGCTTAGACTTTGAATTTCCTTCTGATGAGCTTGTAGAGGAAGAAAGAATCCTCATGAAACAATTAGCCCTTATTCAACAAATGAAAAGGGAAGAAGAACATAAAAAGAAAAAACACAAGAAAAAAGATGTTGAAAAATATAGGAGAAGATCCTTGAGACATCAAGCTTCAAAGAATATTGAGAGGTCTCGTAGAGACCAGGAGATTCCCAACACCCACAAAATTTTAGGTCCTCAAGACTTCAAAGATAAAGGAAAGAGTGAAGTTGCAGAAACAAAAGTTGAGAAGCCTAAAACTTAAAAGAACCTGACTGAGCAAATGTCTAAATTAGACATTGACCTTGAGAAGATTAAAAGGAAAGAGAAACTATGGCTAAGATGTTGGAGAAAGTTGAAGTAGAAGCTACTACTGTTGAGATGAAAAAAAAATTGATTTCTTGTAGTCAACTACAATCTCTTTGCTGATATAGAAAATTCTACAACATCAAAGAACAAGGCTTCTTCTTTTAAAGAACATAGAAAATTATTTTCTCCTAAAGATAATGAAAAATTTCAAAGGAAACCTCTTCCTAAAAAAAGATACAAGCAATTTTCTTTCTTTGGAATTCTAGGTTATCCTAATGCAATACCAGAATATATGGGATAAAAACTTCCAAAATTTTTAGGAAATAATGTTGTACCATGTGAAGAATATTTAAGACAATTATTTGATGTTATAGATTATTTAAATATAAATCATGAAGATGTTCTTATGAAATTATTTGTACAATCTCTATTAGAAGATGTTGGGAATGGTTTAGGAGTCTATCGCATGGTTCTATAGGAACAATGGATGAACTGATTGATTTATTTAAGGATCAATATGGTGATAATAATAATGAACGGTTTTTTCTCAATGAATTTAAAAATATAAGGAAGAACTCAAATGAAGAAGTAACAAAGTTCAATACAAGATTCCAACAAGCTATGCATAAGCTATTTCAAAAAATGAAGTTGGATCAAAAGGTATGTCTTGCTACCTATCTCAATGCATTTGATTCAAAAATGGGCTATACACTTAGAGATAAGAATTTGAGAACTTTAACAGAAGCCTGTAAAATAGATGTGAACATAGAGATGAATAGGAGGATATCAGGGAAATTGGGTAAAAGAGAGGATCAACACTTTAATAGGAGTAATAAAAAGGAACATGAATACAGAGAGTACAAGGCTCCACAGAATAGCAAGCCATCCTATAATAATAATTACAACCCACAAAATAGGATGCAAAATTACCCCTATGGTACCCAATTCAAAGATGGTAAGCCTATTGCTCCATTAAGGAAAGACAAACATGAGAATAGGACTCCTAATCCCTTACATAAAAATACTATTCACATGTGTAATGATGACTTTTGGTGTGAAGCTTGTGAGGCACCACACAATCCTAATTTTTGCATTGTTTCCTTAGATCTAAAAGAAAATGAAGAGAAATAAAAGGATGAAAATGATTCATGTGATTATAGTATGAATAATGCATATTCTTGTCATGATGTGGATTCTGATGAGGAAACTGAAAATCATGACATATATGGCTCGCAAGGAAGAATAGAAGTTCATCAACAACAAATCTTGTCAGATAGTGAAGAAGAAGAAAGGTATGATCAAATAAGGTGTTATGCCCAAAATAGTTAGGAACACTCAGTAGTGAGAAAATCATCTCATGAAGAAAAAGCCAAAATCACTGCTGATTTGGTAAACAAAGCTAGAAACAATTATCACCTAAGAAACAGAGTGGTGGGTAATGTTGGTAGTTAGCCATTAGGTATCTTCATAAAAGAAAACAAAATAGATGCCAAATATATACCTAAAAAGGATGAAGCTGGGGAAAATGCAAATAGACCTAAGGTTAAGATAGTAAACAAAGCTAATGAACAAAAAGATGTACATGTAGAGAAGGCTAAAGAGCCAGAAGCAAGTTCTTCTTCCAAAGTGGAAAATAAGAAATCTAGGAGGGAAGAACCTGCCGTGAATATTCAGATAGAAGAGAATAATATCATTGTAGAAAATCCTAAAACATCTGATATAGAATATACTCCAGTGGATATGGGACAATGCTTATCTTAGATGACTATAAAGGTCCCATTCCTAGAGATGATGAGACTAAAAGAACATAAAGAGAAAGTTATTTCAATGTTGAATAATGTATCAACAGTAAAACCTCAGAAAATAGAACATATTGAAAAGAAACTCAACAAAAAGGGAAAGGAGCTTAAGGGGATGATTTCTGAGATCCCTCAGATTTACTTAAACACAAACACTTTTGCAGGGGTTGTTGACCCCTTTTTCTTGACATTGGTAATAAATGGAAAGATGCTAAAAAATTGTATGATTGAATCAGGAGCATCTAATACAGTCATGCCTACAAAAATTATGAGATCTATGGGTTTACAAGTGGATACTCCTCATGGGAGGTTTCAAGAAATGGACTCAAGATAAATCCCTATTGTTGGAACTATTGAAGCCCTACCCTACAAGTTAGCCATGTGCCCTGATACAGTGTTGACTATGAGTGTACTGGTGGTTGACATACCACCACATTATGGCATGTTGTTGTTCAGAAAATGGAGTGCTTCAATGGGAGGCAATATTCAATGTGACTTGTCCTATGCCACTTTCAATATAGATGGAAATAATGTAAAGGTATCTAGAGAGGGAAGAACACCTCATATGATAGAATTGCATGAGGATACAAATATTAATTATTGTGTTGATATTGACATGGAAAATTTTAGAATCAAAAGGAGTACTCACCAGTGTGAAAATGTTGATCGTTTGGTGAAGGAGTTATCTATACAGAGTGATGGTTTGTGGAAAATGTATTTTGATGGAGCATGTTCAAAAGAAGGATCAGGAGCTGGAGTTCTACTTATATCTCCATCAGGTACCACATTCAAATATTCTTTTCTGCTATCTTTTCAATGTACAAATAATACAGCAGAATATGAAGCTTTGTTTCTAGGGCTAGAAATTGCTACTAAACATGGTATAAAATGTTTAAAATTCTATGGTGACTCAGAGTTAGTAGTAGCCCAAGTAAGGTCCAAGTATGCTGTAAAGAATGACAGATTAAAAATGTATAGACATGCTATTTGGGACTAAATAGAATTCTTTGATGCCTTTAATATAAATTGGACAAAATGGTCTAGAAACATTATGGCAGATTTCTTGGCCAATGTGGCTTTGAAAACTGATGATATGACCTTAAATGGGGTATTAATTGTTGAATTTAAAAGAAGACCAGTTGTCCCAGACAACATTTACAACTGGCAAGTGTTTGAGGATGACCAAGATATCCTTAGATTTCTTTAGTGCCTTGATCATTATGAAGACCAGCATATAGATTGCAATAATCTACTTGAGGTCATTGATGGTAAGGATTGTGTACTAGGGGATGAGGTTGTTCAATTCAGTTCTAACTAGATTCCTAAGGGATTGGTAGAACTTGAGGCATTATTTACTGATCAGAATGAACATGTAGTAAAGGTAAGAAATGCCAAAATTGAGGACCTAGAGGAGATAAATTTGGGATCACAGACCACTCTTCAAATAATTTATATTGGAAAAGGATTGGACTCTAATATTAGAATCAACTTGATAAAATTACTGAGAAAACATAAGCATATTTTTGCTTGGTCATATGAAGATCTTAAATCTTATAGATAGGATCTTTTCCAACATGAAATCCCACTCAAAACATATATGAAACCATTCAAACAAAAGCAGAGACCTATTAATCCTCTGTTGGCTCCTAAGATGCAACAAGAGTCACCAAGTCTCCAGATCTTTTGAAGAAGATTCTTTTTATCAAGAGATAGCATGACTGATTCTTTTCACTAAGTCTCTAGACTGAATGGACTATTTGTTTTTCTTCACGAGACTAAGCGACAAACATATTTAGCACATAAGAGTTGAAAGTCATGCCTGAAAATCACTCATGTATCTCTACAAATAATGTTTTAGCCCTAAACCTAGTCAAAAATGCTGAAAACCCTAAGCCCTAGGGTCATTTCTATTTGAAAAATGCAAAAAGCCCTAAAATCTCAGTCGAGTTTTTATTTTCAAGTTACCTTTTTCATAACTTAAGTTTGAGATATTTGCATGTGCTAAATATGTTTGTCGCTTAGTCTCATGAAGAAAAAAATATTCCATTCAGTCTAGAGACTTAGTTAAAAGAATCAATCATGCTATCTCTTGATAAAAAGAATCTGCTTCAAAAGATGTAGAGACTTGGCATAGACCGTTCATCTTAGATTAGATCTAACGGTGGTCGGGTTGTCTCTTAATAAATCTTGTAGTTTAGAATTTATCTAGTGACATGGAGTTTTAACAGTCACTAAGTCTATGAATAAACCTAGGTTAAATGTTAGTTTGAATAATAGTGTTGTCGCCTAGTCACGAAAGAGATCATGAGTAAAGTTGAGAACTTGGTTGTCATCCAAAGATTGATAATATTGATTCCAAACTTGGTTGTCATTCAAAAGTTAGTATGAAGCTGCCAAGAGCTTAATAAGAGTCTTTTAAAATGAGGGAACACAAGATAACCATCTTATGAGAACCAAAGCTTTCTATCCAACAATTCTGACTTAGTCAAGGAAACTGTCATGCCCCTAGTTGTTTGATAACAAAGTCATTTTAATGTTGTTTCAAGAAAGAATTTGATTGATGATAGTGTGATCATATACCGGATGCCAGCCCTTGTCACCAGATGTGACTGAATTTTCCCCAAATGTGATTCTAAACCAAAAATGATCTGGGAAATCCTGGATGCGAGCCCCATTTTCTGCGGTGTGAGGGTGTATCCCAGATGCGAGCCAGAATGACCAGAAATGACTTTGGACCTGAAAACTGGGAGGAAAGATTAGTGAAAAATGAAGTTAAAACAAGGCTAAAGTCAAAATTGGGCCCCACGGTGGGTGCCAGAAATGTGTGTGTGAAATATTATATCTATTACCTGCAACACAACACTTCAATAGGTCATTGCATTCGTAGAAAAAATGGTTAGATGAGCATATAAATCACTAAAATCAACCTATTTCTTTCTAACTAATAAGAGTATGATAAGCAACATAACAACCATCAGATTATGCTACTATCAGTGACATATACAACTTAGCATGAAAGATTTGAGTTAAAACAAAGAAAGATATCTCCTAAACATGCATTCTAGCTCTAAAAAGCATGAAAATAACAATACATAAACATGAAATCTAAAATATGATATGAATCTATGTTTATTATAACAGCATAACAATGCATTTTTCTCTTAAATTATGGGCTTATTTGTGCTCAAAAACACCTTCTATTTATAGAAGAATGAGGAGAGAGGGGGGACAAGGTGCATTAATGGAGTTGAAAAACTCATTAATGAGGTGTAAGAGGAATAAATGCTAAAGGCATTGAAGAGGCATGGGCTTAAGGAATATCCATTAATGAGGCATTAATGAGAGCCTTAAAGAAGCATGGGAAGGGTGTAAGAGGCAAGCTTGAGAAGGTCAACTTCAGGAAAGGAATCTTGAGATTCTTTGACTTTCTCAAGCGGGTTGAGTCCTTAATCACTCCTTAATGGAATGTGACAACATTAGGAGGTGGGTTAGGATAGAATTAGAATTAGAATTAGATTTATCAAGGGTGAATGGGTTGGGATAGGTTCAAACCCAGAGTCAAAGTGGTTGAAGTGGGTTAGGTTAGGGGTTTAGAGGAATATTAATGAAATGAATAAAACTTATTTAATTC
>MU228515.1:1110413-1174590 GCA_018584345.1 Thuja plicata | reverse complement strand
GGTTTAGAGGAATATTAATGAAATGAATAAAACTTATTTAATTCATTCAAAAATAGGAATATTAATTATTTAAGCATTTAATTGCTTTTTAATAATCAATAGGACTATAGCCAATTTAATTAAATTATTTAGGATAGGGGAATGGGTTCATTTGCAAGTGAGCAATTGACTTAGGACTTTATTTTATTCCTAGAAAATTAATCATTTTAGCCATGTATTTGATTGATTTTGATTTTGGCTAAAAGTAATTAATTTAGTGATTTGATCACTTTAGGAGATTAAATTGATTTCAAAAGAATTATGCCAAGCAGTAACATGGTCGTTTGAACATAATTGGGGGTATGATCACACTTAGGGAAAATAGGGTCTATAGTCAGAACAGACCAAATCCAGGTGGTTACATTTGCCCCTCTTTGAATTGATGTTTGAGCAGTGCATTGATTCAAAGAAAGTTTTTTGATTTTGACTTTAGAAAGATTGAGAATTTTGCTCATGATCGAACGAAATGTATGATGAGATCAGTCTCATACTTGATCGAACTAAACTGATAGAATTGACTTTGCACTTGGTTGTCATCCAAAGGTCAATAAAAGATTTTGAAGATACCAATTCTGAACTTGGTTGTCATCCAAAGATTGATAATATTGATTCTAAACTTGGTTGTCATTCAAAAGTCAGTATGAAGCTTCCATGAGCTTAATAAGAATCTTTTAAAATGAGGGAACACAAGATATCCATCTTACGAGAAACAAAGCTTTATATCCAACAGTTCTGACTTAGTCAAGGAAACTGCCATGCCCCTAGTTGTTTGACAATGAAGTCATTTTAATGTTGTTTCGAGCATGAATTTGATTGATGATAGTGTGATCATGCCCCCTCATGAATGAAATCAAAGGAAAGAAATAAAACCATTTGTTGAAAAGAACGTATCACTTGCATAGATTGGTTAGGGAAAGAAAGAATGAATTAGAAGAAGTGAAGGAAAAAAGGTGTGTTAAAAGTAAAAACATGGGTACTGAGTTAATTGCATTAAAAATGTGAGTTTGATTTCGTTCCCGATAAATTAGAGATTTTTGGAATCATTGATTATGTAATTAACTTGGATTTTAGATGAATTAAAAATAGAAAGGAGTTTGAGCTCAAATCCTTATTTTGTTCTTTCAAAATGAATCATGTAATCTCTAAATACAAATATATGCAGACTCTTAGGACTTGTCACTGATTGGCAGATATTGGACATTTTTATCATCATTGGGAACTTTTTAGAATGGATAACCCTAGATAGTACAACCATCACTAATACCCACTGATATCATGAAAGTATGAATACTATGTTTTATTGAAATTTTAGAAATAGACTTAGGCATCAAGGCATAGAGGCCAGGATGACAAAATAGTCACCTTCCTTTTATTATCTCAGAATCTGTGTAAGGCAAGATTTTGAACCCGTAATGACCTTGAAAATTCATTTCCTTGGGTACATTATGCTTCATATACCTTAGTGAGAATCTGAGTTAGAAAAAAGACAAGGAAATTGTTTCAAACTCACTGTAGTGTACACATAACCAAGATCGAGATATATGTGGCTATCCACTCAGAGTGGTAGCTCTTACCATAAACATCCAAGTTAGGTAAAATTTATAGGATCATTTTGAACAATCACCATACACAGAAAACCAAGAAAAATGTTATGCCCCTATCCTTGCGACTCTTTGTCTTTGCGTAGATGTCATGGAGTAACTCAAGAGACATAACAAGTATCAATTGTGAATCAATCAAATAAAATTATAATTTCTTAGATGTCCCCAGTGAAAACATCAGGGGTTCATAAAAGAGTTATAATAAAACTATGTTTAGGTAGTATTGAGAAATACTATTGATTCATTTTTCAAGTGCAGTAGAGATTCATCAATCAAAAAGATGGAATTCAAGCAATATGTGTTCCATGTCTATGTGTAATCTTCTTCTTGTTTTACCATCCAATGTAGGTCGTAGGAACACCTTTTATGTTAGTGAAATCTTTGTGCCATCCTTGTTTTGTGAAAGTGACAGTCTGGTGCAAGTATCAAGTATCCTTGTGTCACGAGACAAACCATCCTATGACCACCTAGTAGATGCAACCTATCATACTAGCAAAGATGCCCTCAGCGCAAAATGACTTGATCCTAAGATAGAAATATAGACAAATCCCAAGCAAGGATAAGACTTTCGTAAGGAAACAAAGTCAACTCATAGCACAGGTGTAATTGTGAAGGCTTAGTATCAATAATGCATTGATAGATGGAGTGCAAAACACAAGTGATGCCTGATTGCCAAGTTTTCACCACTTGGCAAAATCTTTTCTTTATTTTTTGCTTCCAAGATGCCCATTTTACTAGGTTTTCATCAAGGCACTTTTCTCTTTTTCAAATTTTTTGCTATTTTTTCTTTTTTGAATATTTTTGTAGTATCAAGACACCTGTTTGCCAGGTTTTCACCAAGGATACCTTTTCTTCAGGAATTTTTTCACTATTTTTGGATCTCTTCAGGATCAATTTTCTAAATGTTTTTGGTATTTTCTGAGAACTATTTACTATACAGGCTCTGCCAGCTGAACATCAAGCGTAGAACTGCTTCAAATGTAAAGTGTTGATAGGATCTCGAAGAATGTCTCCCTCAGGTGTAGCTAGTTGATAAGCTCCAGTCCCAAAAGTAACAGTGATAACATAAGGTCCTAGCTAGTTAGGTTCAAATTTTCCCTTTCGTTCTCTATTGGGCTGGTTCTTAGGATTCTCCTTTAGGATAAGATCCCCCACCTGAAATTGGCATGGTTTAACCTTTTTATTGTACCCCTTGGACATGTGTGCTTGGTACACCTTCAGATGATCAAATGCCTATTGTCTGCGCTCATCAAGTAGGTCTAAAGAATTCACCCTATCGATGTGGTATTTCTCATTAGTAACAAGACCTTGTAAAGATATCCACAAAGATGGGATTTCAACCTCAATAGGTAGTGCCACTTCAGTGCCATAGACTAGTGAAAATGGTGTGGCTTCAGTCGGTGTTTTGATACTTGTTCTATAGGCCCAAAGTGCCAGATTTAGTTATAAATACTAGTCTCTGTCGGACTTACTTACAGTTCGGTGTAGGATTTTGATAATATTCTTATTAGATGCCTCAGCCTGTCCATTACCTTGAGGGTAATAGATTGAGGAGAAGTGTTGAGTGATGTGGAACTATTCACAAAGGTCATAAATGTCATGATTTTTAAATTGGCCCCCATTGTTTGTTACAGTTTAAGAGGGTATCCCATATCTACAGATAATGTAGTTCAAAATGAACATAGCCTCCTATTTGCCAGTGGCTTTGATTAGCGGCACGGCCTCAACCCACTTCATGAAATACTGAGTGGCTATGATGATGAACTTGTGTCCATTTAAATAATTGGGATATATTTGTCCAACTAAGTCAAAGGCCCATTGCTGAAATGGCCAATGTGTAATGAAAGGTATAAGTTCCCTGGCAGGAGCATGGACGAGATTTCCATGTGTCTGGCATTTAAGACATATTTTAGAAAACTGAATAGCGTCTTTCTCCATGGTAGGCCAGTAATACAATTTCTTTGCTAGTGAAAATTCGTTTGAATGTGATTCACATACACCTTCATGGAATTATTTTAACGTGCAGTTGGACTCTTCGAGTTCTAAACATCTAAGAAACATACTATTGAGACCTCGTCGATATAAGTTATTAGTTATGAGGACATAATGCGATAATGTCCTAATCAGGGCTCTTTTCTCATTTCTAGATAGATTGTTAGGAATAGTTTGGTTAGTTAGGTAAGCAATGATATTAGCATACTGTTGACAGGGTTTTGCTGACCGGGTCTGCCAACAGTCATAAGTTGTCACCGGGTTCCGGGGAAACCGGTCAACTCCACCTGCAAAGGTTGTCCGGGGAAAATAAATTCTCTGGGCCTTCAAGCACCTGGGTGTCGGGTCACGACGGTGCAGGGATCGGTTGGGAGAGGTGACTGTTTTCGAGGGGGATAGCTGGTTTCTTCAACCCATCTTCTTTGGGGATTCAATAGGATAAGGTTCTCCCTAGCATTCTATAGTTAGCAAATAAAGTGAAAAAGATCCTGCAGGGTTAGAAACGTTTCATCTAACTATAGTCATGCTAAAATGTCCAGAACATCAATAATACTCTGATAAACTATACTAAATACCGAGGAAATACATAACCATCACCTAGCATTTTATCAGTAGCGGGAATAAAGAGGTCGTTAATCTATTTTAACATATCAGAGTAGAAGACATAAAGAATATTAAAACATGAAATACCATTAACTCAGAAGCAGGAATACCAACAACATCATTGCCAAGAATTCTTCCTTCTTGATTAATATTCCTTCCAGCAATCACTGGTGCGTGATACAATGGTGGCTCCAGGGGAGCATTTGACTACGTAAAATAGAACAATGAAGCATTGAGCTCTGCAACTAAAACTTAGAATCACTTGCTATTGCTATGGACAACAAAATCATCAATTTTTCCGACCCTTGGAAATGGGCCGGTTTGGCTATTTATACAACTCTTCTAACCCTAACCCTAATTTACATCATGTTTTGATAAAATACAATATCTGGGGGCCGGTACTACCTGCACCACCCTACAAAAGACCCTGAGACAGAATAGGTCTGTCATGTCAGAAGAATAAGATAAGAATATACAGCAGAAGAAGTGGCTTCAAGAAGAGAGCCGAAAAGGAGAAAGAAGGAAGTAGGTCCCCTAAAGATCGAGGCAACATGCCTCATAAATGGGAAATGTGGCACCCTGTCTCCAATGTGCCAGGTGTACCTTTGAACAGTGCCTCGAGAAGACCACTATCAGAAACCAACCACTGAGTCAACGCCCCCTTGATGTGGCCAACTACCTTCTGACAGTCTTTATTAACCATTTCTGAAAGTGACCGGTCAGCCTCGGGGACCGGGACGTGGATCACTTGAAAGAATACAAAATTTTAGGATCCGGGACTCTGGGATCCAGGAACTTTTGTCCCCAAAGAATAAAGAATACCCAACACTTTGAATCCTCCCCAGCCTCCGGAGAAAGCTCAAGGCTGCTTATTGTCATTGAAAGCCTGGAGGAGGCGAGAAATGCCATCCTCATTTATGTCTTTTAGGCTGGCCCTTCTGTGCCTGGCCACTTCAACTTGTTCCCCCAGGTCTAGAATATTTTCTTTAAATTCATCCGCCATTCTCGCCGCGTCATGACCACTAAGTATCATGTGGGTTAATCTTGCCATCTGGGCCCCATCTATCCCCTCCGGAGATTGATACCAGGACTTTATTATTTCATCAAAACTCCCCAAAATTGAATCTTCAGGGGTACATGTATCTGTGCTAAGGGGATCAACCCCGGAAGTCTTTACCACAAAAGACTTATATAAATTGGAAGAATATTTTACCGCATTTACCTTCTCTTGTAAGGACCTACCAGTTGCTTAGTCACCTCCAATGTGAGGTCAAGCCTGGAGTGCTGGGTTCTCACAAAATCAAATGATTCCTCACCCAGAATTCTGGATTCAAAAACCATATCCTCTCCCAAGGTAAGAAGCTCTTCGAGCTCTACCTTCCATGCTTGGTAATTCTTGGCGTCACACTCCCACAACTCAATAAGAATTTCTTCCTGATGAATAACCTATCAGGCCGTGTATAGATCTAGGAGGGTGCACGCCAGAAAGCACTGGGTGTTTCCTATTTGCAGAGCGACCCACTCGCCCACTGCCTAAGCTTTCTTTTTCATCAACCGCAAGGAGTCTATGTCACTCTGCGGTAATTCTTCTGAGTTGGAGGCCTCTGAAGGAGCGGCGTTGATTGGTCAGGCCAGCTCAGTAAGCAACCCCATAAGGTTTGCATTCTTTTCTTTTTACGTCTTAAGCCTCTGGGCTTCTTTTTTGTATCGGGCCTCCACTGCCTTTGCTGCCTCCTTTAGAAAATCTACCTCACCTTGCTTTCCCCTTTTTCCCAGGGATACCTCTACAACATTGTAATCTGCAGGATTCACGGTCACCTCATTGGCGCCTGGGGGAGGTGTTGCCACAATGGCAACAGTTTCTCCACCCTACCCAGTTTGGAGAGTATGAACTATCCGGGCTTTCTTGGCCTTTGGCGGGGCCTGGGCCTGGGCCATCATTTCTGCTAAGGAGAGAGGAATCACAGGGGCAGACCGGGCTTTCCTTTTCTTGCTTTCCACCAGCCACTGAGGTGGGAGAGGTGGCCTTCCTGCCAGGATTTGTTCCCTTGATTCCTCTCTAGTGGCTTGTTTCTATCCCTCCTCAGTGGCGGGGACCTCATCCATCCTCCCTGCCTGGACTTCTTCTACAGCAATATTTTCTTTGTCAACCTCCATCTCCTTAGCCTTGTCCTCTGTACCTATTCCTTTACTTGGACTATGGTAGGCTTCCTCAAGGATTTCTTTTTCAAGCTGCTTTTCTTGTTCTTCTTATTGTTCTTGGTGTTCCTCTGGCTGTTCTTGGTGTTCTTCTGCTAGGGCCTCTTCTTCTATCGGCACCTCTTTTGGCAGTGGGGGAGGTATCGGGCTGAGATTTAGATTTTGGGCTGCTGTAATAATCTTCCTGAAGGTTGCTCCCGGGAGTGGCCCTTGGAGTGTGGCGACTGGGGTTACGGTTATTCCCGAAGGTCCGGTTTCCCCAGCGGATGCCACTTGTTTACTTTGTTCTTGTTGGCCCACTCCCAGAGCCTGTATCGTCTGAGCCCCGAAAGTCTTTGGCCTTAGCTCTTTTGTCTACTTTTCTTGTACCAAGTCCTCTTGGTCTGCGACCCCTTGTTCTATCTGTGGGACTTCTGTCTCCACTTGTGTATCGTCCCCTTGCAAATTTCCAAACTCATCGGCTGCAAATACATCAAACTCCTCTTTTGGAGGGGGACTAGCTGGGACCTCTGTAGGCTCTATTTCTTTCTTCGATTCTGGGGAACTGGAAGAAAGAATCTCAATCTGTTGGGGTTCGAACGTACCTAACCCCGGCTCTGCCTTAGGCTTCTTGTTAAGCCTCTTCCTTCTGCGGGTAATCAAAGGAGGCCCCGCATTGGCTATTGTTGTGGCTTCCATGGGATCCACCCCCGTTGCCTTCACCATTAAGGCTGCCAGCGACGGGGAGGAAGGGAGACGAATTGGTCCGGCCATGAGCGAGGGAGTGGCTAGCCTCGTTATTAACTGTTCCCTCATTTTCTGGGAGGCTGCCATCGATTGCTTGATCTGCTCCTGTATGGTGACTTCTTGCGCCAAAGGGCTTGTGTCTATCCCTTTTCCCTTATTTGCATCCTGCAAAGAAGTCCCCGCCCCCAGGGTCAATTTGGGTCCCGACTGTGGCGTTAGCTTTGGTGTCGATCAGGGAGCTTGGCGAGTACTCTCGGGGAACACCCTCTTGAAATAGACATGACTTCGTTCGACCACCTCCCGAGTAAAGTCCTCAATCATGGGCCCCTTCTGGGTGGCCCAATCCACTGGTGGAAGAGCCATTCTATTAATCCCCTTGGCCTGGTACTGGGGGTTGGTAGTGGGGGCGGTGTCTGAGAAATCCTCTGGGAACTTTTGGAGTCTCAACAGTTGCATCATTCTGACCGTCATCCTGACATAGTGCCAGCTCCGCACCTCCACATCATCCTGGCAATCTACCCAGAAGTCTTCCATATGTACATGATGGGGCTTTGAAGCCCAGGGAAGTGTCATTGCTATTTTCCTATGCGTATCAAAGTTTTTCCGTGTCAGATAGAATTCCTGCAAGTTATAACTTTTTAGCTCAGTGTTTGCCTCCTTCACGGTGGCTAGACTGCAGGTGTAATTCCCATAGGTGATTGGAAATGGAATTTTGGGTATTTTATTGAGGGCAAAGAGGGCATGCACCTCCATCTGCTTCCTGGAATACTCCAAGAGCATGATCTTGTCCCACAATGTTTGGGCAACAAGTAGGGTTTCTTAGAGAAGCTGGCGACCCTAATGTGCGTGTGCTGTTAGAATTGAATATAATAATGTCCATAATTTTGGACCAAGTTCATCACCTCCGAGGACAGGCGGTATCCGGCTTCTTGGGTGGGGGAAAGCAGATGATAGTAAATGAATGAGTCGTTTACCCGGCAGAAACTGGGGAAGCTGGCCTCCCATTGAATTTGTGGAAAATAGTCCCACGGTGCTTTTTGTCCCGGGCCAATCCCGAGCACTCCGTCAATAAGTAGGCCGTGGGAATGGGGCCTCTGCTGCACCAGGGCCTAGAAAACATAAGAAGTTATAGAGAACCTCTTCTTCCGGTCTAGCTGAAGGAACTGGGAGTCGACGTGATTGGAGATTATTGTCGCCCAGTTGAAGAATTCTCCCTTGGTGGCGATGTCGCGGAGGAAATAGTACATCCATTTGACAAACTCCTGGGCGGAGGGTTGCCCAAATACCCAGGTTAATGCTATTATCCCCATTTGGATGCTCTCCTTGAATTCAGAGTGGGGGATTTCTATCTTCATTCTCTTTGGGTCCCTCTTAGGGGCCTTGAGCTAGTGGGTATTCATGTATACCCGAGCAGCATCCTCCAACTGTGTAAACTGAGCCAAGGCATCAGTCCTTGTAACCACTGCGGCTCTGTCAAATTGTGGGATTCCTAATCCCGCCCAAAATGTGTCTGGGTCAAGGGATACCAGAGGAGTGGGGTATCCCTCAGGTTTTGTGGCTGCAAGCATAACAGCCCAAACAGAGGAGTTATAGTTGGCTGCTAGTGTTAAGATGAGCTCCGGAGACTACACGGACCACGAAAAGCAAGCTTCCTGGAGGATCCTAGAGCCTCCAACGTTGATCGCTAATTGATCTCTAGCGTGCCACTGGATGTGCATTACTTTTACCAAGGCATACATCTCTGCCCACGTTCATGGTCAAGGGCAGTTTCTCCAGGGCCCGTTCCATCTTGGATTTTACGGCCGCCCTGGTGGTCGTTGTGGAAGGAAGCTCTAGACTTCCGGGTGGGGAGGACGCAGATGCTTTAGACATGACTGATAGATGAACCCTGGGAACTTGCAAGGCAAAGTGACCGTTAGAACATGCTTTATCAAAATAATTATTCTGGGGTCCAAAGATCTTACCACCATGACGTCTGCTTTTCCTGAAAATTTAGTTTCATGCAAAGATAACCGAAAAATAAAAACACATCATAAACTTAGATTCTATTAGACATCCGGGTCTAGGGATTTTATCACACTTGAAAAAGACACAGGATGGGTGGTGGTTAAGAGACCCGAAGCCCAGAGAAATGACCGTTGGTAAGGATGCGCAAAAAGCCAGATTGTCCAGCCCACGTGGGTGCCAGGTGCGTTGGTATTAAATGGATGTGATGACGATGATGGCGGAGCCAACTGTTCGAATGCGCGAAAAGTGGAAGCCACTTGGCTAAAATTGATTGTGTGCATGGGATGTAAATAAGGTTCTGACAGACTTCATGGAGGAGAGAGAAAACTGCCTGTTTGAAACCAGCCGAGAGCCGAGTTTCAAACAGGTGGTTGTCTGCCCCAAAGCGAGTTCGCAGGTGGAAAACCAGAATCGTAGGTGACTCAACCAGCTCATCAAGCCACCTGGAAGGATATACATGGAGCTGAGGGATATATACAAAGGGACTATATACAACTATACATGCATATACACATGAATATAAACATATATACATAGGTACAACACGGAGCAACATCCGCGAGAAAACCAGACAAGGCAAAACATATATACAGTTATCTACATGTTTTACAAATGAACCACTTCTGCATAAAGTGCGGACAACCCTCTGGCAGAGCCGACCCACCAACGGGTGGCAAAAACCAGAAACACAAACTAGACAAAACAAAGAAACAAAACCAACAAAACAAACAAAACCAAAGCAAAACAGAAGAAAACTAGAGAAGCGGGAGAGCGGAAACACCAACCTAAAAATGCAGAGGCAAAGGGAAAGGGAGGATTTACCGCAGGATCTCAGCAACAGCTTGGGTCGTCAATCGATCAGAGTCACCACTGCGAAGCACCTGTACTTTCCTGAAAGCGATTGGAAAAGTTAAGCGTTGATTATCGTAAACTCTCTGCAAATGCTCTGTTAATCACTTTGGAATCGCTTTGCTAATAACTCTAAGTGCTTGGAAGTTTTGATCATGGTAAATGTGAAAGTGACAGGTAAGTCCTATTGATACCCGTGGTAAAAATGTTAATCCTCCTTCCTCTGACAATCCCCGATCAAGAAAACCTCCAGATTCAAGGCCTGGGGATCCCTGGCTATGATATTCCTTCGAACATCATGGCAATGGATCCCAGGCTTTGGAGTCCAGAATCTGGTTTTCAACGAAGAAAAATGTCTGGAACTGGGGTCCCGGAGGAGAACCAAACAAACAAGACACCACACCGGGGGAGAAAACCCCAAAGAAATAAAATAAAAGGGAAAACAGAAGGCAAGGGCCGTAGGCAAAAACAAAAAAAAAGGGGGACCCAACATTTTGCACAGAAAATGTAGGGACAGGGATGCAGGGCATAACAAATGGCGACTATTTGGGACAAATGGCTTAGCACATTTGAGAACTACAGAATCTCTGGTTAGAAAAATTGGAACAAGCTGCTTCCTGAAGTATCTGACAGGCAAAGGACAACATATCTGAGAGAATCCAACCACAGGAATCAGCCCAAAATCTTTCATCAGTGGTGTCGTGTGTGCTTTGGAAGGAAATCAAGCCGATGACCTCTGGGAAGAATAGAGAAGAGGCACTAATTACATTGAACCAGTCCGTAATTTTCTCGTTTCTCCCAAAGACCAGAGTTCTATCCCGCTTTTCCTCTTGTTATTTTGTTTGTTTCTGGGTGGGGAAGGCGGTACTTCTTTCACCATTAAGCTTAAGCTTAGCTAATTTTAATGGCGGTACTCCTTTCACCTATCCACCTATTCTTAGATGTTGAAGAGGGGATAAAGCTCCAGACTCGAAAAGAATCCCTTAAAGTTTTAGACCTGGGTCAACCAATTAGTACAATCGATCTATCTTTGGTGTGTCCGATTACTTGTTCCTTATATTATTATTGTTCACCGATTGCCAGATTCCCGGAGAGAACACCCAATGGAGATTCCTCAAATGTGCCATATCCTATGAAACAACCCCGGAGACCAGGCCGGCTCCACCGTGCTAAAGATAGATTCTAAAGTTCACCATGCCGTAGACATTTTACCAGAAGCCGAAGTCATGCGAAGCATTACAATACCTACAAGACAGAAAAAATGTTGGGACCCAGAAAGAAAACTGAAACGACAACAAAAACAAAAGGATTGTCCCTGGAGGACAGTCGAAAAAACTATTTACAAGGCAGGGTACCTCGCGCGAGGCACCCGGAGGAAATATTTACAAGCGGGAGACTTTACATATAATACAACTTTGGACAAGCTTACCCTACTCAAAGTAGTGTTTAAGAAACTGTCCATTAACGAGCAATGCGACAGGTTCTCCAATCAGGGTGTTGAGGTGGTAAGTATTTGCCCCATAGATTTCTGAGATTAGATATGGTCTGAGCCAGAGCCTTTGGAATTTGGTATGCTTTCCTTTCTTCTCCCAGGCCTTGTCCCACAACAGGACCATATCCGAGATCTGAAAAGCCTTATATTGGGCTCTTTTGTCAAACCATCATTTTACCACTGCTTGATGAGACCTTAAATGTTCAAGGGCTGCATCTCGCTGTTCTTCCATTCGTACCAGGTTTAAGAGCCGAACCCCGACGATGTCGTCCCTACTGCTAAATTCCTGCATAAACTGTAACACTGGGATCTGTAAGTTAACTGGGAATACAGGGTTCTGACCATAAACCAGATGGAATGGGGATGTTCCCAGGGCGGCCTTAACATGAATGCGATCCGCCCAAAGGGTGAACTTGAACTTTTGATGCCAATCCCAGGGATTTTGTTCTAACAAGTGTTTGATCACCTCAAGTAGATTTTTGTTTGTTGATTCAGCAACGCCATTTCCCTGGGGATAATAGTTGCTAGAGAAATTCAAAGTGATCCTTCAATTGTAGGTCCATTCGAGTAACTACGTCGAAGAGAATGCCGGACCATTGTCACATACCAAAGCAAAGGGCATTCTGAACTGTGTGACGATGTTTTTTTCTAAGAATTTGATAACTACGTCTGCCGTATTGTTTCTGTAAGGTATAGTCTCAGACGACCGAGTGCAATAATCAGTAGCAGTAAGGATGTATCGGTGGTTGGCAGATGAGTTTAGGTTGATTTCCCCGATGAAGTCAAATTTCCACTAGGCAAAGGGTCTAGCCTTATAAACTAGTTGTAAAGGCATAGCTGGGTAACGTTCACGATGCGCTGCGGTTTGGCAAGTATGGCATTTCCTAACATGAGCGTAAACATCTTTGAATATGCAGGGCCAATAGTATATGGCCCAGAGGATCTGATGGGTAGTAGCATTAGCTGAGCCATGCCTGGTTCCAAACTATCTGTCAAATTCACCAATCACTCTTGCAGCTTGGTCTCTGTCGATGCATCGAAGGTACACTCCCTCATAGTTTTTGCGGTAAAGCGTGAAGTTTTTTATCATGAAGTGAGCGCTTCTCATCTGCAGGGCACGGTTTTTTTGGGGAGGTAACCCCTCCGGGCACTTACTATTTAGTAACAATTATACCAAATTGGTATACCACGGGTCTTGAGTAATGGACTCCACTGTGTAAGTTTGGCATTCTATGCGGGGAGTCTCTTCTGCCATTGCTCTACTTAGTCCCTGGCCTCAAAATATCTTCATGGGCTGCATTTCTAAGTCATATTCCTGGAGGATGGCCATCCATTTCCCCCATCTCTCACCCAATTCACTCTGCATCAGCAAAGATTTGATGGCCTGGTCTGGAATAATAGCATGTACTTTACTCAAAAGAATATAATGCCAAAATTTCTTCACGGCGTGAACTAGAGCAAAGGCCTATTTTTCTAGAGATGAATATCGGATTTCAGCATTCTTAAAGGGGGAGCTCATGAAAGCTATTGGTCATTCTTCCCCTTCAACCTTTTGGGTTAACACTGCCGTGGCAGAATGCGATGAGGCAAACGAGTAAATGTAAAACGGAAGGGAATAGTCTGGACTAGCTAGGACAGGTGCCTCTGTTATCGTTTGTTTGATTTGGGTGAACGCCATCTTTGCTTCAGAACTCTACTCAATCTTGGTATCCTTTTTCATCATCTCATTGAGTGGTTTAACTATTTCTGTGAATCCCGTGATGAATCGTCGCACGAAGTTGATTTTTCTGAAGAAGAATCGCATTTCTTTCTTGCTGTTAGGCATTTGTAAATTTAGCAATGCTTTGACTCTATCAGGGTCTATGGATATACCCTTCTCAAAGATGATATGCCCGAGTAACTTTCCCTTGGTGACCCCGAATATGCACTTCTTGGGGTTGAGGGATATTCCATACCAGTGACATCTCTCGCAGATCTGAGTGAGATGGGTGGCGTGGTCACGCCTATTCCAAGAAAAGATAGTCAAATCATTCATGTAGATGATTATGCACCGATTTACGAGGCCTTTGAATGCAATGTCCATAGCCTTCTGAAATGTAGCCCCTGTATTGATCATACCGAAGGGCATTCTTCTGTATGCAAATGTTCCCCACTTGGTGGAAAACGTTGTTTTCTCTCTATCTTCATACTTGACCATGACCTAGTTATATTTTGAGTATCCATCTAAGAAGGACATCATCTGGGATCCATTCACTATCTGCAACACCTCATCCAATGAAGGGAGAGGGTGATTATCTTTCTTGGAGGCCTTGTTCAAGTTTTAGAAATCCACGCAAAGGCGGATCTCACCATTTTTCTTCCTTACAGGGACCAGATTGGCAACCCACGTAGTGTGTCAGATTAGGAAGATTATCTGGACTGACAGCAGTTTCTATACCTCTTGGCAAATCAGAGGCTCTATCAGGGGGTTGACTGGTCTTTGATTTTTCCGAAAGGGCTTAGCATCAGGTTTCAGGGGAATATTATGGGTCATGATGGATGTGTCATATGTTTTCAGGTCTTCATAACCCCAGGCAATTACGTCGATGTATTCTTGGAGAACCGAGAGAATCTTCTCCTTTTCTTCAGGGGAATAGGAGGTACCAATGTGAATAATCTTTTCTTCACCAGGCCGGCCGATGTTAACTTTTTCAAACTTTCCTCCCTCGGAGGAGGATGACACTTTCTCACGGGCCCGAGGGTCTGAGTCGAAGATTTGTTTTGGTGCAACCATTGCCTTTGGGATGGTGTTACTGGGCAAGTCCATGATCCCATCGTCTTCATCACCCTGTCTAGTATCGTCGTGGTCTCGCTCCTCCACTATCTGGTCTTCAAAGACACCAACATTTTCCATAAAGGCCAGGATATGCTGATCATCTTCAAAAACCTTAAAGTGGGTGACATTATCTGAAATGGATGGGGTAGGGACCATCTCGACTGAAAATCTCCAGAGTCGCAAGCCAGCCATCGGCTCCAGTGTGCTAACAGAAATGGCAAGGGCATTCAGGACATAGTTCCATCACCGGGGAATAAGTTCAATGTCGAAGGCATCAAAATCCTCAATGAGGCTCCAAGCCCGGTTGTGGTATGCGGCCAGTCTTTTATCGTGACATGTATATTGACTCCGGACTTGTTTAACAATCAACTCTGAATCACCCAGAGCCCGGAGGCGGGTGGCACCTTTCCTTAACGCAAATAAGAGTCCAAGGACCAAAGCCTCATACTCTGTGACATTGTTTGTATAGTTGAACTGTAGTCTGTAGGACGCGAGGAAGGACTTCCCTTGCGGGTTGATTAGTTCTACCCCAGCCCCGCAGCCTTGCTTGGATCGGGACCCATCAAACTTAAGGGTCCATAAGTCATTGCTCGTAATCTGGGGCCGGGGTAGAGTAGTCTTCTTTGGATTATTGCCGAGAGACTTAGGGGGTCTCTCTTGGACTACCGACGTGGGAGAAAAATGTTCTTTTGGAGGTGTTTGGATTTGGGATTCCTGGGAAGATGGCACCAAAGGAGTGCATCCCATATGAGTACTGGGTCCTGGGGAATCAGTTGGAAGCTGCTCATTTCAGAAAGTATCAAGGTGCCGGTTAGCGATCGATAGACATGGTCCACACTCAAATTCTGAATGTTTTTGGTAGTGTACTTGGCACCAAGTGCCAGACAGGAGTGTGGCAAGGGTTGCAGTGGGGCCTTGAGAGTACCTCAGTTCTCATCTTTTCTTCTAGGTCTTGGGCTCTCTATAGTACGGTGGGATCTTCTCCGAGGATGAAATCAAATGTTAAGATTTCAAAAGGTTGGTACACCCCCAGAGAAGTCTCAGAGAAAAAGACCTCATTAACCCTCCCAAATTCAGTAAGGGCCTGTTTCATCTGGGGCTTACTTTTGACTCAGATCTTATTTGACTCTCCCTCCCATGGGAGCCACAAATGGGTGAAGTCAGTTGAAAAGTATCCATTCAAGGACTTAGACCAATTCTAACTTAGTAACATCCCGTAGGTCTCTGGGATATCCACCACTTGGATGTCAATGATGCTGGCTATCCTGGGGTCCTAGATGAGTTGTATCCAGACATTCTTTAATTCTCCCACCATTTTCATAGCAGTCTTATCCAGTTGGATCACTGCGCCATTAGACGGGGTGGGGTGGAATCCGAGCTTCTCACAAATAGACAAGGGCATGATGTTACCTGAAGCTCTGGAATCTACTAAGTAGTTGTGTATATTTTTTCCATAGATATTTAGGCCTAGTAAGAAAGGAGGACCCTCATTGTTTCCCCAGAAGATGGCTGCATTAGCATCTTTTAATGAGACAGTCTTGGGTGGGCGGTTGACGGCTTCCGGGTTTCCCAAGAGCTTCAGAAGAGACTTCTTCTGCTCGGAATAGTTTAGCAAAACCTCCATCAAGGTCATGGAGGTGGTGGTCTGCTCTAACGCCTTCGTAATATCAAATCTTCCTCCTAGGAACGGGTGGTCCCCCTCAGTGAGGTCTTTCGCTTGGTTAGAGCTAGGACCTTTTAGAGGAGCGGGTTGGTAATTTGTATTGTTCTGAGGAGGGGGAGTGTCTTTGATAGGGGGTATAGGCGTGTAGGTTGGCCCTTTACCAACCTGACTCTGAGTATTATATGGAGTCTGAGGGTTAGTAAAAGCGTTGGCCTCGAAGGGCGGGATAGATTCATCAAAGAATCCCTGTAGCTTGGATTCATCTTCATCCTCCCCAGAAGTTTCGAAGAAGATGGTGTCACAGGTGAAGGCGCTGTGTGCTGGCTCCTGGATAGGGGGTTCTGGAGGGGTGGTATCATGCGACTACTACCTATTCAGCTGGGAGATCATGATGACCTTCTCCAAAGTGGCACAATTCACTTCGTTGTGAGAACCAGTGTCATGCAATCTACACCAATTAGTCATGGGCTGGAAGTCTGCAACTAGCATAAAATGTGATGGTCCAGTGCCATTTTGGTTGGTGTTTTGGCTTGGAGGTGGACCTTCGATGTTCGTGTTATTATTCCATTGTTGCTGGTTGGACCTAGACCTATTGTTGAAGTTTCTTCCTCCAGCATTGTTGTTTCGTTGGCCGGAGAAAATATTTCCTCTCTGGGAATTGGGATTCTGGGGTACGTAGGACCCTGCCTTCAGTTGGCTCATGTCCATAGTCAAGGTGGACAACATTCCCCGGAGGGATTCAACCTCGGCGGTCAACTAAGTGTTAGTGTCACAATGTGACGGCTCTGGTTGTTGTTGGCTTCCCGGGAAGGCAGCAGGATTAGCTAGAGTCAAGGGCGGCAATCTTCTAGCCGCAGATGACTGAAAGAAGGGCACTCCGGATGGTTATGTCTGAATCTGTTGTGTCTACTGCGGTTGATTCCAAGGGAAGACTTCCAGACCTGACACTGCCTAGGTCTGCGATGGGTAAACGTACTGTGCCTGCTGGTCTATCAAGGGTGGCAGGGGATTCATCACCATCGTCGGGGCACCCATTTCCAGATTAGGGTTGTATCCCCCGGCATATGCAGTTCCACCGGGGACCATGTTGAAAGGCGTGTTCTACCCAATCCCGCCCGGGGATTTGTTGAGACCATGGGACAGTTCTAGGGTTAGGTTGTAGACTTTTGCCAAAGTGTCCCGGTCGCCCGCGGCGGTTGTTCTCCAAAGGAGAGTGCCAACAAAAGGGTCCATCGCGTTGAGACAGGTCTGTATGGTTACCTCTGGGGATGGAATAAAGAGGCCTGTGCACCGCTTCAGGGCGCGCTGGAACCTATAGTTGAATGCTGCAAGAGGTTCATTGGGTTCCTTTCTGATGGAGATGAACTGGCTATGGGACCAGGCTGGGTCCACATACACACGAAAGGCAGCCAAGAAAACATCCTCCACGTCCTGCCAATTGTTTATGGAGTTGGCAGGCAGGTTAAGGTACTAGTTCAACTCGCTCTATCCTAGGGGCAAGGGAAACATCCGAGTCACAATATCTTCATGTTGGATCTGATGTCGATTCATGGCATCTTTGTATGCCTGTAAGTGTTCTTCTACGGTTTGTGAGCCTAAGTGCTCATTTCGTGGGCAAATTTTCTTTGGGTGAGAGGGTAAATCGTTGGTTGCACCCAAAAAATTGCCCATTGGGGATCAAGTGTTTCTGAAATACACAGCCATTAGGGGAACTGTATGTTGGGTAGTTTGGATATTGGTCCCCGAGATTGTTTGAGAAGTTTGGGTACTCGGAGGTATGGTAGATCCCCATACAATAGTGGCTGGTATGAATTTTGAGGTCCGCTTCCTTCAAGCAGGAAGCTCGAGCTCGACAAACTTTCCAAGATTTGGGGCAGACCTAAGGACTCTTTCAAATTTTTCTAGGGAGAAAGATCCAATCGCGTTGAAGGCTTGCCTCTTAAAACTACAACTAGGGGAACCCTCGGGAGGTGTAAAATTAGAATCTTGGGAAGGACGAGTTTATTCCCTCCTTCTAGCACCAGTTTTTGTTGACGGGGTTTTGTTGACAGGTCCGCCAACAGTCATAAGTTGTCACTGAGTTCTGGGGAAACCGGCCAACTCCGCCTGCAAAGGTTGTCCGGGGAAAATAAATTCTCTGGGCCATCAAGCACTGGGTGTCAGGTCACGACGGTGCAGGGCTCGGTTGGGAGAGGTGACTATTTTTGAGGGGGATAGCTGGTTTCTTCAACCCATCTTTTCTGGGGATTCAATAGGATAAGGTTCTCCCTAGCGTTCTATACTTAGCAAATAAAGTGAAAAAGATCCTGCAGGGTTAGAAATGTTTCATCTAACTATAGTCATGCTAAAATATCTGGAACATCAATAATACTCTGATAAACTATACTAAATACCGAGGAAATACATAACCATCAGCTAGCATTTTATCAGTAGCAGGAATAAAGAGGTCGTTAATCTATTTTAACATATCAGAGTAGAAGACATAAAGAACATTAAAATATGAAATACCATTAACTCAGAAGAAGGAATATTAATAACATCATTGCCGAGAATTCTTCCTTCTTTATTAATATTCCTTCCAGCAATCACTGGTGCGTGATACAATGGTGGCTCTAGGAGAGCATTTGACTACGTAAAATAGAATAATGAAGCATTAAGCTCTGCAACTAAAACCTAGAATCACTTGCTATTGCTATGGACAACAAAATCATCAATTTTGTCGACCCTTGGAAATGGGCCAGTTTGGCTATTTATACAACTCTTCTAACCCTAACCCTAATTTACATCATGTTTCAATAAAATATAATATCTGGGGGCCGGTACTACCTGCGCCACCCTATAAAAGACCCTGAGATGGAATAGGTCTGTCATGTCAGAAGAATAAGATAAAAATATACAACAGAAGAAGTGGCTTCAAGAAGAGAGCCGAAAAGGAGAAAGAAGGAAGTAGGTCCCCCGAAGATCGAGGCTACATGCCTCATAAATGGGAAATGCGGCGCCCTGTCTCTAATGTGCCAGGTGTACCTTTGAACGGTGCCTCAAGAAGACCACTGTCAGAAACCAACCACTAAGTCGACACCTCCTTGATGTGGCCAACTACCTTCTGACAGTCTTTATTAACCATTTCTGAAAGTGACCGGTCAGCCTCAGGGACCGGGACGCTGATCACTTGAAAGAATACAAAATTTTAAGATCCGGGACTCGGGGATCTGGGAACTTTTGTCCCTAAAGAATAAAGAATACCCAACACTTTGAATCCTCCCCGGCCTCCGGAGAAAGCTCAAGGCTGCTTATTGTCATTGAAAGCCTGGAGGAGGCGAGAAATGCCATCCTCGTCTATGTCTTTCAGGCTGGCCCTTCTATGCCTGGCCACTTCAACTTGTTCCCCCAGGTCTGGAACATTTTCTTTAAATTCATCCGCCATTCTCACCGTGTCATGACCACTAAGTATCATTCAGGTTAATCTTGCCATCTGGGCCCCATCTATCCCCTCTGAAGATTGATATCGGGACCTCATTATTTCATCAAAACTCCCCAAAACTGAATCTTCGGGGGTACATGTATCTGTGCTAAGGGGATCAACCCTGGAAGTCTTTACCAAAAAAGACTTATATAAATTGGAAGAATATTTTACCACATTTACCTTCTCTTGTAAGGACCCGAACAGTTGCTTAGTCACCTCCAATGTGAGGTCAAGCCTGGAGTGCTGGGTTCTCACAAAATCAAATGATTCCTCACCTAGAATTCTGGATTCGAAAACCATATCCTCTACCAAGGTAAGAAGCTCTTCGAGCTCTACCTTCCATGCTTGGTAATTCTCGGTGTCACCCTCCCACAACTCAATAATAATTTTTTACTGACGAATAACCTATCGGGCTGTGTATAGATCTAGGAGGGTGGACGCCAGAAAGCGCCGGGTGTTTCCTATTTGCAGGGTGACCCACTCATCCACTGCCTGAGCTTTCTTTTTCATCAACCGCAGGGAGTCTATGTCACTCTGCAGTAATTCTTCTGAGGTGGAGGCCTCTGGAGGAGCGGCGTTGATTGGTTGGGCCAGCTCAGTAAGCAACCCCATAAGGTTTGCATTCTTTTCTTTTTCCATCTTGAGCCTGTGGGCTCCTTTTTCGTATCGGGCCTCCACTGCCTTTGCTTCCTCCTTCAACAAGTCTACCTCACCTTGATTTTCTCTTTTGCCCAAGGATACCTCTGCAACATTGTAATCTGCGGGATTCGCGGTCGCCTCATCGGTGCCTGGGGGAGGTGTTGCCACAACGGCAAGAGTTTCTCCACCCAGCCCAGTTCGGAGAATATGAACTGTCTGGGCTTTCTTGGCCTTTGGCTGGGTCTGGGCCTGAGCCATCATTTTTGCTAAGGAGAGAGGAATCATAGGGTCAGACTGGGCTTTCCTTTTTTTTCTTTCCACCAGCCACTGAGGTGGGAGAGGTGGCCTTCCTGCCAGGATTTGTTCCCTTGATTCCTCTCCAGTGGCTTGTTGCTATCGCTCCTCAGTGGCGGGGACCTCATCCGTCCTCCCTGCCTGGACTTCTTCTGCATCAATATTTTCTTTGTCAACCTCCATCTCCTCAACCTCATCCTCTGTACTTATTCCTTTACCTGGACTCTGGTAGGCTTCCTCGGGGATTTCTTCTTCAAGCTTCTTTTCTTGTTCTTCTTGTTGTTTTTGGTGTTCTTCTGGTTGTTCTTGGTGTTCTTCTGCCGGGGCCTCTTCTTCTGTCGGCACCTCTTTTGGCAGTGGGGGAGGTATCAGGCTAAGATTCAGAGTTTGGGCCGCTGTAATAATCTACCAAAAGGTTGCTCCTGGGAGTGGCCCTTGGAGTGTGGCGGCTGGGGTTACGGTTATTCCCGAAGGTCTGGTTTCCCCAGCGGATGCCACTTGTTTACTTTGTTCTTGTTGGCCCACTCCCGGAGCCTATATTGTCTGAGCCCCAAAAGTCTCCGGCCTTGGCCCTTCTGTCTGCTTTTCCTGTACCAAGTCCTCTTGGTCTACGGCCCCTTGTTCTGTCTCCGGGACTTCTGTCTCTGCTTGTGTATCATCCCCTTAAAAAATTTTGAACTCATTGGCTGCAAATATATCAAACTCCTCTTCCAGAGAGGGACTGGCTGGGACCTCTGCAGGCTCTGTTTCTTTCTCCAGTTCCAAGGAACTGGAAGAAAGAATCTCAATCTGTTGGGGTTCAGATGTACCTAACCCCGGCTCTACCTTAGGCTTCTTGTTAAGCCTCTTCCTTCTGCGGGTAATCAAAGGAGGCCCCACATTGGCTATTGTTGTCGCTTCCATGGGATCCACCCCCATTGCCTTCACCATTAAGGCTTCCAGTGACGGGGAGGAAGGGGGACGAATTGGTCCAGCCATGAGCGGGGGAGTGGCTAGTCTCATTATTAACTGTTCCCTCATTTACTGGGAGGCTGCCACCGATTGCTTGATCTGCTCCTGTATGGTGACTTCTTTCACTGAAGGGGTCGTGTCTATCCCTTTTCCCTTCTCTGCACCTTGCGAAGAATTCCCCACCCCCAGGATCAATTTGGATCCCGGCTATGGTGTTAGCTTTGGTGTTGGTCGGGGAGCTTGGCGAGTACTCTCGAGGCACACCCTCTTGAAATAGGCATGACTTCGTTCGACCACCTCCTGAGTAAATTCCTCAATCGTGGGCCCCTCCTGGGCAACCCAATCCACTAGTGGAAGAGCCATTCTATCGATCCCCTTGGCCTGGTACTGGGGGTCGGTGGTGGGGGCGGTGTTTGAGAAATCCTCTGGGAACTTTTAGAGTCTCAACAGTTGCATCATTCCGGCCATCATCCTGACATAGTGCCGGCTCCGCACCTCTACATCATCCTAGCAATCTACCCAAAAGACCTCCATATGTACATGATGGGGCTCTGAAGCCTGGGGCAGTGCCGTTGCTATTTTCCCATGCGGATCAAAGTTTTTTCATGCCAGATAGAATTCCTGCAAGTTATAACTTTTTAGCTCAGTGTCTGCCTCCTTCACAGCGGCCAGACTGCAGGTGTAATTCCCACAGGTGATTGGGAATGGAATGTTGGGTATTTTCTTGAGGGCAAAGAGGGCATGCACCTCTATCAGCTACCTGTAATAATCCAAGAGCATGATCTTGTCCCCACAATGTTTGGGCAACAAGTAGGGTTTCCCGGAGAAGCCGGCAACCCTAATGTACGTGTGCTGTTGGAATTGAATATAATAATGTCTATAATTTTGGACCAAGTTCATCACCTCTGAGGACAGGCGGTATCCAGCATGCCGGGTGGGGGCAAACAGATGATAGTAAATGAATGAGTCATTTACCTGGCAGAAACTGGGGAAGCTGGCCTCCCATTGAATTTGTGGGAAACAGTCCCACGGTGCTTTTTGTCCTGGGCCAATCCTGAGCACTCCGTCAGTAAGTAGGCCATGGGAATGGGGCCTCTGCTATGCCAGAGCCCAGAAAACATAAGAAGTCATAGAGAACCTCTTCTTCCAGTCCAGCTGAAGGAACTGGGAGTCGACATGATTGGAGATTATTGTCGCCTAGTCAAAGAATTCTCCCTTGGTGGCGATGCCAAGGAGGAAATAGTACATTCATTTGGCAAACTCCTAGGCGGAGGGTTTCCCAAATACCTAGGTTAATGCTATTATCCCCATTTGGATGCTCTCCTTGAATTCAGAGTGGGGTATTTCTATCTTCATTCTCTTTGGGTCCCTCTTAGGGGCCTTGAGCCAGTGGGTATTCATGTATACCCGGGCGGCATCCTCCAACTGTGTAAACTGAGCCAAGGCATCGATCCTTATAACCACTACAGCTCTATCGAATTATGGGATTCCTAATCCCACCCAGAATGTGTCTAGGTTGAGGGATACCAGAGGAGTGGGGTATCCCTTGGGTTCTGTGGCTGCAAGCATAACATCCCAAACGAAGGAGTTGTAGTTTGCTGCTAGTGTTAAGATGAGAGCTAGAGACTGCATAGAGCATGGAAAGAAAGCTACCTAGAGGATCCCGGAGCCTTCGATGTTGATCACTAATTGATCTCCAGCCTACCGCTGGATGTGCATTACTTTTACCAGGGCCTGCATCTCTGCCCACGTTCTGACGCTAGTGTCAGTTATAAGTTTAACCTTGGACTCAATCTTTGAGCCTATGATAGTGTTGTTCTACACGAACTTCATGGTTAGGGTCAGCTTCTCCAGGGCCCGTTCCATCTTGGATTTTACGGCCACCCTGGTGGTCGTTGTGGAAGGAAGCTCTGGACTTCCGGGCAGGGAGGACGCAGATGCTTCAGACATGACTGATAGATGAACCCCGGGATCCTGCAAGGCAAAGCGACCATCAAAACATGCTTTATCAAAATAATTATTCTAGGGTCCGGAGATCTTACCACCATGACATCTTCTTTTCCTGAAAAGTTAGTTTCAAGCAAAGATAACCGAAAAAGAAAAACACATTGTAAACTTAGATTCTATTAGACATCTGGGTCTAGGGATTTTATCACACTTGGCAAAGACAGAGGATGGGTGGTGGTTAAGAGACCCGAAGCCTAGAGAAATGACCATTGGTAAGGATGCACAAAAATCCAGGTTGTCTAGCCCATGTGGGCGCCATGTGCGTTGGTATTAAATAGATGTGATGGTGATGACGGCGGAGCAAACTATCTGAACATGTGAAAAGTGGAAGCCACTTGGCTAGAATTTATTGCGTGCATGGGATATAAATAAGGTTCTGACAGACTTCATGGAGGAGAGAGAAAACTACCTATTTGAAACCAGCCAAGAGCCAAGTTTCATACAGGTGGTTTTCTGCCTCGAAGCGAGTTTGCGGGTGGAAAACCAGAATCGCAGGCGACTCGACCAACTTATCAAGCCACCTGAAAGGATATACATGGAGCTGAGGGATATATACAAAGGGACTATATACAACTATACATGCATATACACATGAATATAAACATACACATAGGTACAACACAGAGCAACATCCACGGGAAAACCAGACAAGGCAAAACATATATATAGTTATCTACACACTTTACAAATGAACCACTTTTGCACAGAGGGCGAACAACCCTCTGGCAGAGCTGACCCACCAACGGGCGGCGAATACCAGAAACAAAAACCAGACAAAATGGAGAAACAAAACCAACAAAACAAATGAAACCAAAGCAAAATAGAAGAAAACCATAGAAGTGGGAGAGCGGAAACACCAACCTGAAAATGTAGGAGGTGGAGGGAAAGGGAGGATTTATCGTAGGAGCTCAGCAATAGCTTGGGTTGTCAATCGGTTAGAGTCACCACCGCGAAGCACCTGTACTTTCCTGAAAGCAATTGGAAATGTTAAGCGTTGATTATCATAAACTCTCTGCAAATACTCTATTAATCGCTTTGGAATCGCTTTGCTAATCGCTCTAAGTGCTTGGAAGTTTTGATCACAGTAAATGTGAAAGTGACAGGTAAGTCCTATTTATACCTGCGGTAAAAAGGTTAATCCTCCTCCCTCTGAAAATCCCACGTCAAGAAAACCTCCGAATTCCGGGCCCAGGGATCCCTGGCTATGATATTCCTTCAAACTTCATGGCAATGGATCCCGGGGTCCGGAGTCTGAAATTTGGTTTCCGATGAAGAACAACCTCCGGGACCGGCGTCCCGGAGGAGAACCAAACAAACAAGACACCACACTGGGGAAGAAAAATGCGGAGAAAGAAAACAAAAGGGAAAACAGAAGGCAAGGGCCGCAGGCAAAAATGAAAAAAAAGGGGGACACAACATTTTGCATAGATTATGTAGGGACGGGGATGTAGGGCATAACACATACCAAGATTGGTCTGGGGTGTTCAAAGAACATATTACTTGGTATTCAGGGGTATCAAAGGCATGATAGGAGTGTTCTTCCACCAAGAAGTCATAGCAGAATTAATGTTCTTCCATTTGTAACATGGATGCCAATGTAGCCATAGCATCTGCAACTTTTTTCTCTATTCTAGGTATCTGCTGGAATGTGATGAAGACAAAGTACTTCTTTAAGTTGTCAACCAATTGCTTGTAAGGTGTCAACTTCTCATCTTTCATTTGGTAATCTCCATTGACTTGATTAATAATGAGCTAGGAGTCACCATATACATGTAACTCTACAATATTCCACTCCATAGCAAGCTCAAGACCATTTACCAATGCGTCATATTCAGAAATATTGTTCATGCATGGAAACATTAATTTGTAAGACTTGGGTATCTTTTATCCTTGAGGAGTTATGAATAGAACTCCTGCTCTAGAGCCTTGTTGCATGAAAGAACAATCAAAGTACATTTTCTATGGATACTCAGTTAGATGCATAATTGTCTCATCAGGGAATTCAATCCTTAGGGGTTCATCATCTTGAAGTGGTGAATCAACTAGTTGATCTGTGAGGAATTTTTCTTTAATAGCCCTCCTATCTACATACTGAATGTCAAATTCACTTAGAATGAGGACCCATTTCGCCAAACATCCTATTAATGTTGTTTTGCTGAGGAGGTACTTCAGGGGATCAATCTTAGCAATGAGCCTTACTGTATGTGAGAGCATGTAGTGTCTCAATTTTGGTGATGCGAAGATGACTGCTAAGCATGCTTTCTCAATAATGTTGTAATTGAGATCATACGAGACTAGTGTTCTATTGATGTAGTAGATCACCCTTTCTTTGTTTGTTTCATCCTCTTGTGCGAGCAATACTCCTAGTGATGTAGCTATTGCTGAAATATATAGAAGTAATGGCTTTTCGTGAATATGCGCCATAAGAATAGGAGTAGCCTGGTACCCCTTTAATTCTATGAAGTTGTCTTCATAGTGTTCATTCCATTTGGAGGTGACCCCTTTGTGTAGAAATTTGGTAAAAGGTTATGCTCTGTCAACAAGTTGTGACATGAACCTCTTTATTGATTGGAGTCTCCCTTGCAATATCCTAATTTGACTAATGTTGCATGAAGGAGTCATCTCTAGAATAGCTTTAACCTTTGCAGGGTCTACCTCAATTCCCTTTGCTGAAATTATAAACCCTAAGAGTTTTCCTGATTGGATGCCAAAGGCACATTTCTTTGGATTGAGCCTGAGTTGAAATTGATCCATTTGATCCAATATCTTTCTTAATTCATCAATATGAGTGCTCCTCTCTATGGATTTAGCTAAGGTGTCATCCACGTAATCCTTCATATTTTTATGCATCATAGCATGGAATATAGTGGTCATTTCTCTTTGATATGTGGCACCAACATTATTTAACCCAAATGGCATGACGTTCCAGAAAATGTTCCCCATGCGCCTGTAAATGCAGTTTTCTCTTGATCCTCGGGGGCAATTTTGATTTGATTATAGCCTGAGATTCCATCCATTAGTGAATACATCTAGTAGCCTACTATGAGGTCTATGATCATATCAACATTAGGTAGTGGAAAGTCATCCTTAGGACATGCCTTGTTTAAGTTTCTTAAGTTTGTACATATCCTGATAGATTTATCAGATTTAGACACTGGGACCACATTGGAGATCCATCCTGCGTAGGCAATGACTCTGATAAATCCAGCTTTCAACAATTTCTATAGCTCCGCCTTTACTAGCAATGCAACATGAGGATGTATCTTTCTAATTTTCTATTTTACGGGCTTGATCCCAGGAGCTATAGATAAGTGGTGCATGATTAGATTAGGATCTAGTCTAGGCATATCTATATAAGACCATGCAAAGTTGATCTTTTTCTCTTTCAGGAACTTGGTGAATTGTGTTTTTTCCTCTTTTGACAAATATTGTGCTAAGTAGACTACTTAAGGATCTTCAATTATGCCCAAATTAACTGGTTGTGTTGGTTCTATCATAATTAAAGACCTTTCCTGAAAGTGCTTGGGGAGGATATCAAGAATCTCATCCTTTGGCACCTCTGAGAGGTTTTCACCATTAGATGCATCTTTTGTTTTTACTATTTTAGGATTTGATACTGCCACAACATGGTTTTCACCATCAGTTCCCTTTTTCTTTTTATTTTTCAATTTTTGACTGAGAAACTTGATATCCTCCTATGACATGTTCACGCTCCTTGCATTGGTGGAAGAAGGGTAAGGTTCACAAGCATTTAGATAACAAGCTAGGGTGTAGTCATTGGGAAAGTCAAGGATAGGAGAAGGATTTGTACTAGTCGAATCAATTAGGTCTAGATTTATCAAAGGCAAGAAATCAAATTCTAGGAAGGACAACATCACGTTAGCATCATGACTATTAAATGACATGACATGTCCTTTTAAGTTAAATTCTTTGATGTTTAGATCAATAAGAGCTAGATCATCATTAAAAGGGTCATTGTTAGTCATATGCAGACCAAACTCTATTGACTCATCAGTAGAATTTTCATCATCATCTCTTCGTAAAAGGAGGCTTCTTGCTTGTCACCTCTAAAATTCTTCTAGACTTATGAGAACACCAATCTCTCCATCAATGATTGGGGGAAGGAACTCTTCCTCTACTTCAGGAATATCAGTGTTGTTGGGAGTAGTGTTAGAATGTTCACAAGGTGCTAAGGGAGCTGCAAACATGTGAATTGTATCTATTTCAATGTCTTCTATGGTGATAGATAGCTCATCCCATTCATAATCATGAGAGTCAGTGATTTTGTCATTAGATCTGTTTAAGTATTCAGCAATAGTTATCTGGTGTACTTGGTTAGCTATCTGTGGATAAAAGTGTGGTAAATCAAGGACATGTGTGATTGTGATGAACTGCCCCC
The DNA here is from genome assembly GCA_018584345.1 of Thuja plicata. Classification (NCBI taxonomy): domain Eukaryota; kingdom Viridiplantae; phylum Streptophyta; class Pinopsida; order Cupressales; family Cupressaceae; genus Thuja; species Thuja plicata. The sequence continues at coordinate 1,146,851 of MU228515.1, read as the reverse complement.
AATTAGGATGTGACTCTGGCTATTGGGGTGTACTCTCTATATATTTTTCTATCAATGGTATCTCTGGATCATCTTTTGTTGTGTCTCCTACCTCTTGAATAGTAGCATGTGCTAACAAAGTGGTGTGAAGATCTTGTGGTACCTCAAATCTTGGTACATAGCACTCTCCTTGATAGTTGGGGTTCTCTGTGCCAACATGTAATAATCTTTCATAGGACCATGGATCTAGTTCTATCTCCTCTATTTCATCACTTCCTTTTTCAGAGATCATACTATCTTTTGAAGCAGGTTTGTCAGAGTGAGTATTAAAACCTAGTCCTGTTTTGTCTTTGGTATTCCTGAACTCCATGTGTATAGGTTCAATAAGTCCTCTTCCTATTTCATTTAGAGGTCCTTTTCCTTTGTATCCCATTTTCTTAAGGAGATCATATCCTTTTCCACACTGTTTCAGGGATATTTCCACATGTTTGACCTTTGTTTCTGTCGGTTCTCCTTTGTAAAGCCAGTCCAAGATTGCTTGTTCTTCTATGTTATCTAAAGAAGATTTGGATGCCTTTACCATGCTAGTTGCTTTGTGGATTTCTGGCTCCTTGGATGCAGTAGGTGTCAATGTTGAGGAAGGTTTTCCATAAGATCTTGGTGATACCAGAAGTTTTGTTAATGATGGGGTCATGTCCAGCTTGTATTCTCCCATACCTATTTCTTCAAGTTTTAAGGTTTTGCCAAAACTCTTCATAACCATGTCCTTAGTGGTCTCAGGAGCAATATCATCCATATCTTCCTTTTTATGTGGAATCATACTACCTACCTTGATATTGTTACAAGTGTAATTAGCATCTGTAGGAATTGTCACTTCCACCCCATTATGTGGAAACTTAATACATTGGTGGTAAGTGGATGGTACAACTTGCATTTCCTAAATCCATGGTCTCCCCAACAGGATTTTGTAGGCTAAGGGTAGATCCAAAACTTGAAATATGACATGCCTTCCAATTGGTCCAACTCTGATGGGTAGAACAATAAGACCTTTAGAGGATGTTTCTTCCTCATCATAAGCTTTGATAGTTATTTTGCTTCTAGAGTCAATGGTCTATTTTGAGAGGCCCAGTTTCTTGATTACATTAAGTGTACAAATATTCAATCCTACACCTCCATCTATCAATATGTGTCTAACATGGGATTTATGAATAAGGACTTCAATATGGAGGGGTTGATTATGTGGATGTGTCAATGATTTATCATCCTTTTCCAAAAAGGAGAGATAATGTGGCGCTTAGATGTGATTGACCATCGCTTGGAATTTGTCTATATCGAGATCTTTTGGTACATTTGCGGCATGTACGGTTTGTTACAGGATTTCCCTATGTACTATGGAGATTTTAAGTAGCTCAAAAATGGAAATTTTGGCAGAGGTTCATTGCAATTGGTCCACCAAGTCATACTTTACTACAAGAATAGTAACTGTGTGTTTTGCTGCTGGTTTAGGGATAGTAATAATAGGAACCTTGGACGTTGATGCTAGTTTTGGGGAAGAATTGGATCCTTTGATCATGACTGGTGCTTGGCTACGGGTCACCGCATTTGATTGGAAAGAAACACCTTTGATTGTGACCACATTAATTGATTCAGTTTTAATTTCTAGCATATTGATCACATTGTCATTATTGGAATAGGTGTAGTTGACTTCATTACCTTTCCCTTTAGATGTTTCCCCTTTGTCGTAGTTAGGGAACAGTTTTTTAAATGATGTATGATCTTCATTGGTAGAGTGTCCATCCACTTTGATCTTACCTCCTTCAATGAGGTCTTGAATAACATGTTTAAGCTTAAGGAAATTATTAGTCTTGTGTCCTTTGTTCTTATGAAAGACATAGTAGGAATTATCATCCCACCACCTGGGTTTGACTACTGGTTCCCATAGTTTGGAATCTAGGATTGTGAGAACTTTGTTGTCTAGAAGTGTCTTCAAAATAGTCTTGAGAGGCTCTCCCAAATGAGTGAATGCTCTTTGAGGTTTTGAAGTCCATGGTCAACCCTTGTTATTATCATTGTTTGCTTTGGGTATGGGGGTTGTTACCTTGGCATCTTTGCTTTCTTTCATGTTTTTAGTTAGATTGAATACCTCAGGTTTAGGATCAACATTGGATGCATCTACTATGCCATCATTGACAACATTTTTGTTTTGCTTCCACCATTTAGGTTTGGATTTGGGGTTGTTAGGATTGTTTTCACTTTGAAGAGTGATCTCCCCCTTTTTTATCATAACTTCTTCGATATAGAGAGTGTTCTTGATCATCCTATTGAAGCTAGAAGAATCTTGCATCTACAATGCATAGTTCAATTCTAGTATCAAGTTATTGACAAAGATTTCCATTTTCTCTAATTCGGGAATGGATCTTGAATACCATGCAAATATTTCCCTCCACCTTTGTAGAAAGTGGGTAAAGGATTCACCAGTCTTCTGTACAGTGTTGCATAGATCCATCATAGTCACATCATGCTGGATATTATAGGAGTAATGTTGGATAAATTGTTGAATTAACTCCTCAAAAGTTTTGACCTTGGGTGTAAGTTTTGAGAACCATTCCAAGGCGTTACCTCCTAGACTTCCAGGAAATAGTCGCATGAGGTAAGTGGGTTCATGCATATACTCTATGCTAAGAGCACAAAATATGCGAACATGGTCATGTGGATCGGTCTCTCCTGTATACTTGTCGTATTTTGGCCTTGCCACATTGGGAGGGAATGGAACCATAGTGAAACTCTTGTCAAAAGGAAATGGACAAATGGTTCCATAGAGTATTGTGTTTTGGTTTTATCCTTCTCTTGTTTGAGATTTGTAAGCTCTGTTTACATTAAGGTAAGTTGTTTGGTGAGGATAGATATAGGAGTTGGTAGCTCCTTTTCCTTGAGTTATTCCACATCATAATCCTTGGGTAATTTTATACCAGTGGATGCTAAATGGAGAAATTATTTCTCTTTGTCCTCGTTAATCATCCTTTCCAGTATCTTTTGGAACTTCTTGCTCTGTTTGAGTTTATCATACTCTTCTTCAGGGATGTCTTCCTCACTACCCGATCCAAATAGAGGATGTTCAAATGTGGGTTCTTTGTCTTCATCGATATCTTCATGCTTTTGGTTTTTTCTATTGTCATATTTGTCAAAAGCCTCACTCTATCCATGAGTGGACCTGTCCATTTCTAGAGAGTCTAGATCGAGTAGGGAACTGCGATATGTTTCTCCTTGAAAGTTTGGTGTTTTAGGAGGCACTTTTGATCCTTTAGACATGTACTTATTGCATCTTGTGTTAACCATGTATCTATATCTCAACTTCATCAAAGTTTCTCGATAGTGTCAGGTAGTATCTCAAATCATTCAAGTGAGTGTGTCTAGGTGGAAGTATCATTTGAGTTTTGGTGGAAGTAAATGATTCTAGAGTCAGAGGGTTAGAATGCCCTGATAGTGAGTTGTAAACCAAGTTGTTGTAAGAAGCAGACAAACCACACCTATTGAGACAGATAACAAAAAACTGACCAGACATACAAGGTAGACATTTGAAAAATTATTTCAACACAGTGATAGGGAGACCAGAAAAGACAACATGGGAAGAATAAAGAGCCAAAAGGGTATCCAAATCAACTGAGTTTTCTTGAGAAGCTATTCTACAAATGACCACTATCCTAGATGTGAGCTCCCAGATGTGAGCCTAGAAATACTGGATGTGAGCTACTGATGACCCTAGATGCGAGTTGGAACCCTAAATGTGATGATGTGTTGAACAGATGAGAAATAATACTAGATGCGAGCCAGGATACAAAAAATAAGCCAGGAAATCCAGGATGCAATTTTTTGATGTCTCTATTAGATTTGATAAGTTTTGAAAAAATCATCTTGAAAGTGCGTGAAGTTTGTCTGATTGCAGATTGTGTTCTGAGACTTGTTAGTGGGTGAAAAACACATGTGTAGACCCCAGATTGAAATTTATCATTTGTTTGAAGGTGTTATCTTTTTAATTCTCTTTTAGACACGTCAAATAGATTTTCTTTTTTAGGAGGGTAAAATAGGCACACATCTTATCCCTATTTTCTAGGGGGAGGATGAAAATCCTTACTCGTTGACTTAGGTACACACTCAAATGCTAATCAGAATATAGCCATCACCAAGCATGCAATGGCTCCAGCCATGATGTTGTATTAACCGATTCCAAATGCAAGTGAGGGCACGATATGACGAGTGTCTTGGGGCAATTAATTTTTGCCTTGCACAAGGATTATCACCCTTTCAAGGGTGAATCAGGAATTCTTTCAATTTAAGTGTTGTCTATGATTGGGAAATCCATTCGAAACCATCCCCCATAGAATTGCACAAGGAAAAATTGAGGTGTATAGCCCTATGAGTACTCAAATATGTATAGTCTCACAAGCAAGATTCAAGTGGCTCTTCTCTACACATACCCAAGCATGTTCAAGGAATGATGTCAAAATTCCAAGAACAAAACCGATTCTATCTTCTGAGGCTTTGGCCTACGAGGAAGTAATTATTTATAGTGAGTTGGAAGGGTCGACATAAAATCTATCCTCACTTGGGTCATTCCCAGGATATTTTTTCCTCAACCGATAGGCTCTCTAATATTAAATAAGCGTACAAAGGATTGGCGAGTGTAGGACATCTAGATTTCTGATTCCTTCAAAGAAGAAGAGCATACTCTCCTAATCCATGCCATTTTCTCCCAAAATAGTTTCAAGCAAACAATTCGTTCCCTCAAGTAATGGTGTGCTCGATTTAAGATGTTCCTACTTTATGGGAAATAGAATGCTTGAAAGTAAAGTTTGTATTGTTCAATTATCCACAATTTTAGATGAGTAGCTTGTTCAATTTTTGATCCCAAAATTAGACAATGAGATTGTTCATTTTGCCCACAAATTTAGTGCTTTGAGTTGTTCATTTACTGATCCAAAAGAAATTTAGTTTTGTTTGCTTGGTTTAGTTATCTCCAAATTCCTTTCAACTCATAAACTGAAATGTGATTTTATGATTTTGCTTAAAAGGAAAAGAGCATAGTCCTCTAGTTAGCTTAGTAGAAGATTAGAAAATGTTCTTAGTGTGAAAAGCATGTAAATAGAGGTCAAGAAGGGGGTTGGGAAACCTAAAAAATCACATTAGTATTCTCTGTTCAACTCCCATGAAAAACCTTTGATAGAAACCTGCAAACACTAGTTAGGCTGCTTTAAAAGACAAAAACCAAAGTGATCAAACTATTAGAGGTTAGGAAATGAAGTACGCAAGATTTTTCACTAGATGCGATCTTACAAACACAATATGCGATACCATATATCAGATGTGAGCCCTTGTCACCAGATGCAACTGAATGTTTTGCAGATGCAATTCTAAACCAAAAATGATCTAGGAAATCCCAGATATGAGCCTCACTTTTTGCGGTGTGAGGGTGTATCCCGAATGTGAGCTAGAATGACCAGAAATGATTCTGGACATGAAAATTGGGAGGAAGGATTAGTGAAAAATGAAGTTAAAATGAGTCCAAAGTCAAAATTGGGCCCCTCAGTGGGCGCCAAAAATGTGTGTGTGAAATATTGCATTTATTACTTGCGATAAAACACTTCAATAGGTCATTGCATTAGTGAAAAACATGGTTAGATGAGCATATAAAGCACTAAAATCAACCTATTGCTTTCTAACTAAGAATAGTATGATAAGAAACATAACAACCCTCAGATTATGCTACTATCAGTGACATATACAACTTAGCATGAAACATTTGAGTTAAAACAAAGAAAGATATCTCCTAAACATGCATTCTAGCTCTAAAAAGCATGAAAATAACAATGCATAAACATGAAATCTAAAATATGATATGAATCTATGTTTATTCTAATAGCATAACAATGCATTTTTAACTAAAATTATGGGCTTATTTGTGCTAAAAAACACCTTCTATTTATAGAAGAATGAGGAGAGAGAGGGGGGACAAGGTGCATTAATGGAGTTGAAAAAATCATTAATGAGGTGTAAAAGGAATAAATGCTAAAGGCATTAAAGAGGCATGGGCTTAAGGAATCTCCATTAATGAGGCATTAATAAGAGCCTTCAAGAAGCATGTGAAGGGTGTAAGAGGCAAGCTTGAGCAGGTGGACTTGAGGAAAGGAATCTTGAGATTCTTTGACTTTCTCAAGTGGGTTGAGTCCTTAATCACTCCTTAATGGAATGTGACAACATTAGGAGGTGGGTTAGGATAGAATTAGGATTAGAATTAGATTTAGCAAGGGTGAATGGGTTGGGATAGGTTCAAACCTAGAGTCAAAGTGGTTGGAGTGGGTTAGGTTAGGGGTTTAGAGGAATATTAATGAAATGAATAAAACTTATTTAATTCATTCAAAAATAGGAATATTAATCATTTAAGCATTTAATTGCTTTTTAACAATCAATAGGACTATAGCCAATTTAATTAAATTAATTAGGCTAGGGGAATGGGTTCATTTGCAAGTGAGCAATTGATTTAGGACTTTATTTTATTCCTAGAAAACTAATCATTTTAGCCATGTATTTGATTATTTTGATTTTGGCTAAAAGTAATTATTTTAGTGATTTGATCACTTTAGGAGATTAAATTGATTTCAAAAGAATTATGCCAAGCAGTAACAGGGTCATTTGAACATCATTGGGGGTATGATTAAAATTAGGGAAAATAGGGTTTATAGTCAGAACAAACCAAATACAGGTGGTTACACAAGGCAGTTCAAGATTTGCAATTTTACAATTGGAAAGAAGGCATTGGACCCAGTAAAAAACTAGATGAGTCATTATAGGATGAATGTGGCTATTTATAGATATATGGACACATAGGGCTTCATCATGAGTGCAAATAAATTGCTGACACCTACCATCCCATACACAAAAGACCATGAAGAATGCATGGAAGAGGACCTGATAAGAAACATTTTGGAGGATGAGGAGGTTGATAAGAGAGCTGAGAAGTTCAATGAAGTAATGGATCTAGAGAGACAGGTGAAAATAAAAGGCATTACTTTTGGGGGTTTCTTTCCAGACATGCCATATTTCAAGAGGCTAGATGCCATGATAGATTCCCACACTCTCCTATGCAATCAATTAGAAGATGCACGTGTAGTGCTAGAGAAGGGCCACCAGGGGCACTCATCATCAGAATATGATGATGATAGTGATGAAGAATACTCAATGCCCAACTCCCCTCTAGCCAACAAAGCATTTGTTGAAGAACAAGCAGCTGAGGGTGAAAACATAATTGATCTAACAGAGGTCCCTAGGACAGAGGTTACAAATGAACCCCCACCTAAAAGACAAAAGGTTGAAATAGGGGAACCTTCTTAGAAGAAAGAAAAGAAGAGAGGTAGGATTGGTGCCCTCATAACTAGAAATAGGGCATATGACCATCAACTAAGGAAACAAATAAGGGTAGGAAAGAAACTACAAAAAGATGAGGAAGAGGAAGTAGAGCTACCTCTTAGGACTTGTACAGATGAGAGATTTATATATCAGGATAAATTCCTTAAAGATGAAAACTTCATCAAAACAAAGTAATTCAAGGACTTCCTCATCTAGAATAAGAAACAAAAAGTGGGTTCACAATTACAATTAGTAGGTGGTAATCCAGTGACAACAAAGGCTCTACAAACATTGCAAGATTATGATCCTAAATCAAAGTAGATCACACCTGAATAGTAAAGACAACTGGTCAAGGCCAGTGGTATGTTACTAGTGGAAGGTTGAGATTTGGCCTCTACCTTTATTATTGACCAAATTAGAAAACAACCTGATGTGAAATTGTCATCAGAAACACAAGTTGGGGACATGATTAGAGGGTTTGGATATAACCCAAAGTCCCAGACATTAGCAATGTGTAGGTTAGCTGCAAAAGATCAAAAGCCAGCCCTATTTAACATTTAGGACAAGATGGAAGGCAACAAGATAATTTGGTCAGTCCAAAACATAGGAGACTTGGAGATTTCTCAAGTACTCACACATTTTACCCAACTGAATGAGGCCAAGGCAGTTCAAATGTCTAAAAATTTGAAGAAGCTAATTAGTGAGACTAGTGATATTGTTAAAGACAGAGAGATTGGTCTAATAAAAATCAAGGCACAAGAAAAGCTCATAGTAGAGCTTACAAAACAGCTACTGGACATGCCAGAAGTTTCCCCTGCAGAGCCAAAAGAGTTACACGATGTTGAGATCCAAACAGAGGATACATGGGATATAGTAGTAGAAACAGAGCAAGAGATTAGGGAGCACAACAATGTGATATTGGGTGCATTAACATCAATTTTATAGCATAGGATAGACACCATAAAGGATAAAATTAATGTGGTATATGGAGCCTATGGTAAATTTCCAGGCCTACAATTAGAGGTGAATAATTTTATATCAATTTTAAATCCCTATTATGCAACATGGTCTGACAGAACAACACTTTTGTAAAGATTGGCATATGTACAACCATTGAGGTTAGACCTACCAGAGAAATTTACCCTAGTTGGAACTGAGATAGAGAAAATAGGAGCCACCTTGCCATTTTTTAAAGGAAAGGCAAATCAGATAGAGGCAAGGTTGAATATGTTTGGGCAAAGTTATAACAATTTTGTGCCTCCCATCAAATCAGAGGACAATCGGATTAAGCCACTAGGGCTATGGGGCTCAGAGTTTGACAAGGTGCTACCCAATAAACAGGTTTATGTATCTAATCAAGGAGAGATTGAAATGGAAATATTTAATAAGATTCTGGATGAAGCAATTAAGCTAGAGATAGATTGTAATAAGTTCATCATAGATGTCAAGAGCATAACTGATGCCAGGTGGGAAAGATAGAAGGCCCAGTTGGAAAGTATACAAAGCTTTGAATGGCCAAAGGAGGAAGATGTTATAGAATGGGACATCTTCACAAAGCCCAAGAAGAAAAATCCTGTCATAGTTGACCTGGACATCATGAATGAAGAATAGAAGGACACATGGCACCTGTTCTTTGAGCACATGAAGGTTAGCAATCTTAAACACTAGTGTAAGTTAGACTATATTGGTGGTCACTAAATCTCATTACAAACATCAGATGCTATCCTGAACATATATAGACAAAGTCACCAAAGATCACAAGAAGACAAGGAGAAAATCAAATCTTATTCTTCAGTTTTGTCCACCCATCGCTTGGTGCTTTCTTGTCTTTTGTCTTTTCTAGTTTTTAGGGTTAGGTATTTTAAACTATTTGAAGCTTTTTGCATCCTTATCTCAAGGATTCCAAGATGGTTTAGGCCTATATATAGTGCTCTTGTATTATTTTGTGAGGAGTTGGAAAATCAATGAAATAGATTTACAAGGCAGACTACTATATTTGTCTGAGCCTTTGTACTATTTGTCTATCTAAATGTATTTGAAGCCGTAAGACATTAATACAAATATTTTGCAATCTCTTTTCTGCATCTTGGTTGTCTCTTTTCATTTATGTTAAATTTATTATAAATTTATTTGTAAGGCACTTAGACATACTGATCACAAGGTGGTTGTGCAGTCATTTGTGAGCTCCTTCAAGGAAGGATTAATTATTTCAAGTGACCCCAGAGAACTTAGCATTAGTGTAAGGATTTGATGATAGCTATAGAAATAGAAGATAATATGTAAGGCATTTTATCTTTGTTGCAAGTATTTTATTGATCACCTTATTGTGGATTTATACCAGGTTGTTTGTTATCCAACCAATATTTTAATTTATCCAATCATTCACACTTAAAATATATTTTCCATTCAAGTAATTGTGTTTAAGGAATACAATTCAGTTTGTTGATTCCTTTAAGAGAGAATCAAATAGGTTATCCCTCCTGAAGTTCATAAGGACTGAAAAAGGAAGAAGGATGAGAATAATTATTGCATTACTATTTTTTGTTGTCAAAATACTATTTTGGATCATTAAGCTCTGTATCAGGATATTTATAGTCATTTTCTTATTGATCCATTAAAAGACATTCAACAAATTAGTAAAAGGATAATCCACTTGAAAGATACTATGAATCACTAATCATCCATAGGTAATACCTGCCTGAGTCAGTGGATCTCAAAAAAGGAGGAGGTAGTAGTTTCCCCAGATGTTATTTAATACCCTCATCAATTAGGCATTTCTCTTTCTTCAATCATTTATTTCAATATTGGGAGTCTTAGAGTTAAAACAAGCATTCAAGTATATTGACATTCAACAAGAAAAATCCCTAACAAATGGTTTACAAAATTTACCTTGATCATCTATACATATGAAACATAACCAATAAATGATTACATTCACAATTAATGTCCTCCTTGATCTTGGTAATCAGTTATCCAGCTAGGCAAAAAGTTGTAACCTAGGATGATGTGCCATTATATACTTTTATGTAACTACTGGTTCACTTAGTGAATACTGTCTCTCAGTTCTCAATGTATGCTTCTCGATAACGTTGTTTCTTGATGATCACTGTGCTCGGTTAACTCTGTGCTCGGTGATCATTACCAACTAAACTGTCTTGATTGTGTTACCAACTGTGCATTGTGAATACCAATGGAAAAATTCAAACCAATATGGAGTAACATTCTCCCCCTTTTCCATTAGTATCAAAAACTTATATGTATTCATAGTAACTCATACTTAGTGATTCCCCCTTTTTACATGCTCTCAGTATATATAAAAATACATATGTTTCCTCCTTTTTTGAAAATAATGACAAAAATAAATAACTTACAACTTGTCAAAAATGTTGGGATGGGTCTTCTAGAGATTTTACATGAGTTTCTCTCATTCCTCCTTTAAATTCTCAAGGGTCAATAGCTCCAATTTCAATTGAGCATGCATATCATATATGTTCTCGATGACTGATATCTCAGGGGTGAGAATCAAATATTTTTCCTTTGTCACATGCTTTTGCATCAATTTTAAATGCGGTAGTAACACGACCTGAAGCTTGATTACTTATTCTCTTATCCTATTCTCTTCCTTTTTCAACTTGAGTATCAACTATTGTGTGTGGATAACCTTAGAGTAATGCATTTGAAATGCATTTTGCTCGGTTGTGAGATGACTAACACTATCCTTTAGATCATTATCTAATTTTGTTATATTTTCACTAAGATCGATAGCGAAGTGATCTAATGTCCACAAATTCTGAACAATTGTAAGTACTTGAGAAATAATACTTTCTAGCATTTTTACAATCTCAAAAATTTTTACCTTGTTCACTGCCACTTCCTGGCTAATCTTTTCAGTAAGCTTGTACTTAATCTTCTGCTTGGCTCGTTCTTCTATCATCTTCTCGACATCAATATTTGGACCATTTATTGCCTCGATGAGCAGTGCAAGTTGATCAATAATTGGGGCTGATTCATCTATATTTACATTGGGATCAACCTGCATCAATATCTCCTTGGTTGCCTCTAGCACCTATGTATTCTTATGTTCTAACCTCAGATTTTCTTGAGCTAATTTTTGGGTGCAAAGTTCTCCATATTTCCCAAGAGAATCAGGATCAAGTGTCCTCGGGTCACATTCAGAGATGTCAATTATCTCATCAAGTGTGACTAGACCCTTGTTCCCTTGTTTTCTTTTATTTTTCTTCTTCTTCTTCTTCTTCTTCTCATGTAGACTGAAGGTAGGAGATTGTGTTAATAAGAGTTGAGCTTGGTGCTTGGTATTTGTCTTTGGTGGCTCGGTGGGTGTGATGAATTATTTGGGTGGCTCGGTTACTGACCTAGTGTCAGTGGTAGAAGTTTATATTATTGACTCTGTATTACCTTCACCCTTATCTATCACATCAATTCTTTCTTTTGGTTCATCACTCTGTTGTGTATCTCCATTGTGCTTGGTCTCTTTACCATTTTCATCAACCTTGTCTACTTGTATATCTAGGACCTACTCGGGTGTCTTGGTTTCCTGTTGTGCTCCATTTACAATATCAATTTCTTGGACCAATATAGGAAGATTAACTAGTACCAATGCTCAGGCTACTTTGGTTGCTTCATTTTCTTCATGGTTCTTGGTATCTCCAATTATTAATTCATCTTCCTTTGCATTATCATCTGGGTCACCTTTGGTTATATCATTTATTGTGATGTCTGCATGTCTAAGATTAGTTAATAGCTCAGGAATTCCATCCATGACATTGGTAGCATTAGTAGTAAGGTCTATTGGTTTTTTTCCTCCTCGGGTCTCTCTATGTATTCAACATTGACAGGCTCGGGACCCTCAATCTCCCTCAGTGTCAACTATGGATGTTATAGCCTCTTTCTGATCGGTAGGACTCAAGAGATTAGTCCATATCAAAGTGATCTCTTCATCAACTTCTTTCAAATTTCCTTGAAGGATATTAAATTCTCTGGATTACATTGGGAATTTCTTTGCATAAGTTTTCATTGTTCAATCAATCTTAGAAATAGCGTATTCAACCTTGAATATAGTGAGTGATGCCTCTCTTATTTTTTTCTTTGTTGTCAGTGCATATGTCCATCTTGTTGATACTTTATCATAAAGTTCTTGAAGTATGTATGTAGAAAATTCTACAGGAACTCTTCTGTAAGTGATCATCATACCTATAATTTATTCTTCTAACTTGTCCTGATCCTCGATTCTCAGGCTTGTATGTTTGTGTAGCTTTGGATGAATCAACCTTCTAGTTGAATTTATTGCTTTAGGTACTTCATCCAAATTTTGTGGGAACTGATTCCTTACAAATTTGAATTGATCAGTATTTTCATCAAATTCATCATTGTCATCTTTACCTCGAACATACATCTTCCTTTGTCTTAGTGCAGGGAGCTTGGTGGTGGCCTTTGACTTCCTCATTTGATAAGTGAATTTCAGTGAAGCTCATGTTATTATGACAATTGCTTTATTTAAAGGTGATGAATTAGCTGTCACTGATCTTTTTCTTGTCCTAGTTGGAGTCTGAGCCTTTATTCCTTTACCCTTCTTAGCCTTAGGTGGCTCTTCTTGTATTTCATCATATTTTGTGGCCTCTACATCTTGATCTTCTCCTTCACTGAATGGAGTCTTCTCATCAGTATCATCTACTAATTTTTCAAGTTCATCATCAGTTATACCAAATTTCCTTTTCAAAGTCTTTACCATTTTGGTCTTCTTTCTTCCCATCTTCTCTACTTCAAGTCCAATATTTATCCTTGTTTTAGCTTCATCATAAGTACCAAATATCATTGTATATTTGTCTATAGGATCGTTAAGTAGTGTTTCTATAGCTTTTGAAGCTAAGTCTATATCAATTTCATAGTCCATTGGGAGTAGCCATGATATTCTTGGCTCTACTGCTTTGATAAGAGTGGTGTTGGTGTCAACTATAAAACATATATCTTCTTTATATTTCTCTACCAATCGGGTTGGTATTCTTCATCTTTTCTCCATTATTTCTTTGAATTTCTTGAAATAGTCTTCCATAACATGTTCAAAATTTTCTCCTAGATTCTTAATGAATTCACCGACTTGCACAGTGATTGGTTGGTTGATATCCCAATTTACATTACCGACGGAGGGAAATAAATTTTGCAAATACAAAAATGTGCATACCAATAAAGAGCCAAACTTACATGTGTTTGAACGTTCTCACCTGATTGTTCTCATATTCTCTTCCAATTGCCTTAACAATAACTCAGCTAGGTCGAGTTGCAAACCCTTCTTCACAATTTTGTAAGCAATGTTGAATGCACCAAATGTGAAGCTATTAGGTCTGTTGGATTGAAATATCTTGTATGCAATGACATAGGCTCCAAACATTAGTTCAAGATCACTGATAGTATTGATCCTCATACCTCTACCATGCCACTCAGCTCATGTCAACTTTTCAATCTTGGTTTTGGCATGGTGCCTTAGGGATTTTGTTTTATCAGTTGTAAGATACCTTGTGACTGCATGTATCATGTCCTTTGTGATCTTCATAGGCTCATATAGACATATTTTACCATCATGCACCCAGCTCAGTACAATGCGAATCCATTCTCTCTTAAATTCTTTCAGGAAAAGCAGGGCATTGGTTAACCCTTTCACCTCCAAATGCTTGTGATCATCCTTGAACTTTCCATTGTTGCAAAGCTCCTGATATGTCGAGATGAGCTCAAAATCACCTATCTTGATTTTTCAGTTTATATAAGCTCTCAAATCTTGAACTAGTAGAACCCTAGGTGGTATCGCAGAGAACATGCCTTTGTCTTTGGGTTGTGCAGTAACCTCTAGATGAAATTTATAGTGGGGTTCAGCACATGTTGAGTTCTTAATAAGAATTACTTTATTTTTCTTCTCAATCTTCCCTTTCATGGTTTGAGTTGAAGACGCCATCATTTTTTCCACATTTGGGGCTTCCAACAAATCTTACAGAAAGCTTAGTAAGTACAAATACTCACTTGATGTAATCTTCAACTGTTCTGAATACACTTTAATCTCTATGAAATGCTTCAAAATGCTCTATTTTAATTTCTCTCTGCTTTTTTCTTTGATCATTGTGTGAACAAATGAGTTTACTTCCCACAAATTTTTACAAAATACCTTAGTCAGCACAATAAATGCTTGTCACCAACTACTCAGTCAATAAAAAAATCACTCAGTTAACACTAAAGATACCTCAACTCGGTGAGTAAAACAAATGCTTGGTTGACTCAGCAACTTGGTTGTCTCTCACATGTTAACCGACTGGAATTTCTTACTGGGTACAGAATAACTGACTAAACTAGTTTCAAGTTAACAAAAATATAATACCATAGTGAATCTTAATTCATGCTAATTTTGCATTCATACAATGAATATAAGGAGCTGATGTAAGATATAACTTTGCAAAATGTAGTTCCATACTTACTTGCATTGCTTAGGTGCGGGTGGAGTCACCTAATCCATTGGATGAGGTGTCACCGACTATTGTACTTGGTCCAACATTGTCATTGGATGCTTTCCTTCACATTTTATTACTTATCCTCATGCTTTCTTCAATTGTGTTTCCATTTCCAAAATTACTTGTTTTTGTTACTCAGTCTTTGCAATCTTTACTTAAATGACTGACCTTATGACAGTGCAAACATGTCATTCCAGAATTTGTCTAGTTTCTAGATTTTCCTCTCTATTTTCTCATATAGTTAGCTCCAATATGTCCATATCTACGACATGTTGTGCAATTCACCCAAGTGTTATAATCCCAAGTATATCTATTACCTTATCTTCTCGATTGATATGCATTTTCCTATCCTTTAGGTTTCCATATTTGCTTCATCTTAGTCCTACATTCTTGTGATGTGTGACCATGCACGTTGTAAGTATGAAAATACTTTTCCATGTAGGGTTTTTTCTATGGTTTATTCAACTTTGATCTGCATTCATGTGCTTGATGTCCATGCTTGTTACAATTATAGCAATTACCATTGAATTTAGAAGTGGATTTGGGAATACCTTTTGCTTTTCTTTTGCAAACATTTGATGTGTGGCCTAGTTTTCCACAATGATAGCATGAGGGACTATTAGGTTTTGGATTTTCATAGAAATTCCTCTGGTCATCTTGATTTGATGATTCTTCATGCTTGGTATACCCTAAACCAGTTTTGTTGTTAAGTCTCCTTTGATTGTTCATAAATTCATCCATCCTTTTAGTGGTATCTTAAGCTCTCTTAATCATCTCATTATGTTGTTGTTGAATCTATAATCCATTCCTCAGTTTTTCATTTTATTCTCTTATTTCACCAATATCTTAAAATTTTCTAGCAAGTTCAATGTTCACTCAATTGCCCTCCTGACTCATAGTAACCATCTGATTGCTAATCTCAAAGTGATGTTCGGTAAGTCTCAGTATTTCGGATTCTTTCTCTTGTATCTTTTTAGTCATTTGTCTCCTATCATCAACAATTATATTTATTTCTTGTTCATCTTGCCTTGCATTGTTCACAACTTCAACCATTATAACCATTTATGTCTCTTGACCAATCTACAATGCTTTTACTTGTTTAGTAAGGTGTTGATAAATTTTAGATAGATTTATATGGTTCCTTCAGATGCATCAGATATGCTACTAGATCTAGATGTATCAAATAGGTCATATATCTCTTCTTCATGATAATTAGTCTCATTACAATGAGATTCCATATCTTTTCTCTTAACCAGTAACTCTTTTAGTTTATCTTTGGCTTCTTTGAATTATTCAATGTAGGTCTGCAACTACAATTTCTCATTCTTAAAAGTTTTGTCAAGCTTATACATTTCCATTGTAAGATCTTTTCTCTTCGGTGATTAAACTTCCTAAATAAGAGAACTAGCTCTAATACCAATTTTTGGAAAGATATAAAGGTGTGTACTGAGAGGGGAGGGGTGAATAAGTACCCTTGAAACTTTTCAAAAAAAATCCTTGTAAACATAAACGGTATTAACCGACTGAGTAGTTTGCTTTCACCATACATGAAATACCATTGTAGAAATGTAAATGCATGTATTCAAAATAATAAAACATTCATGAAACTTAGATACACATAGATCATGTATTTTGGTATCATAGAAAACCTTGTTAGAAGGTGAAAATTGCAGTGGCGATGGAACCCACAAAGCTTCACTAATGCAGTAATAAAGTAGCTTGTTAGGGCTTACAAAGATTGATCACTTCTGGTGATCTTACCTTGTTAGGAGTAATATTAAGATTTATTAGATCTACCTTGTGAGAGGATTTTGCAAAACATTGTATATGTGCACTCAGTTAGGAGATTTAAGCAAATATGGTTAAGTCTACTCTGTTAAGAGATTTTGAGTCTGTTACAATTGTAAGAGAGTAACAAGAAATTGTGACCTGAATAATACAATCTCAATATTGCTGATATCAGATCCTTTAAGTGCAATAATTTTATT
The DNA here is from genome assembly GCA_018584345.1 of Thuja plicata. Lineage (NCBI taxonomy): Eukaryota > Viridiplantae > Streptophyta > Pinopsida > Cupressales > Cupressaceae > Thuja > Thuja plicata. The sequence continues at coordinate 1,129,972 of MU228515.1, read as the reverse complement.
ACCTTGCTATGATTGATAATACCTTATGTACTTCTTGAATAATAAAATCTCAATATTGCTGATATCAGATCCTTTAAGTGCAATAATTTTATTACCTTGCTATGATTGATAATACCTTATGTATTGCATGATAGCCTTGTGTCTATTATGAATAAACTGAATTCTGTCTATTCTAAATAAACTGAATGCTTCAATGAAATCCTTATGTTAAAACCCTTGTATGATCTTCAGATGTCCTTAGTGCAGTGGCTACTTGATCATACTTCGATCATTAATCTTCAAAATAACATCTTGACATTCATATATCAAACTATTTGACCTAATTAGGGTTTTACAATATCTTAGAAAACCTAAGATCAACAGTTTACAAAATTTACCTTGATCATCTATAGATATGAAACATAACCAATAACTGATTAGATTTTCAATTAATGTCTTCCTTGATCTTGGTAATTAGTTATCCAACTCGGAAACAATTGTTACCTTGGATGATGTGTGATTACAAAATTTTATGTAACTGCTGGTTCACTTGGTGAATACTATCTCTCAATTCTCATTGTATAATTCTCTATAACATTGTTGCTCGGTGATCATTGTACTCAGTTAACTATGTGCTCGGTGATCATTACTAACTAAACTATCTTGACTGTGTTACTGACTGTTCATTGTGAATACTAATGACAACCTTCAAACCAATATGGAGTAACAGAGGTCTCTAATGCCTTTAAGTCAATAGGCATATTTGTTGTAAGGGCCTGTGTTGTCTTCTCCATGTCAGAGATATGGGCCTCAAGAATTGATAGCTTGGGAGTGATTAGACCCTTCAACAAACCAAATATTTCCATAACTCTCCCTCTTTCAGTATCAAGAACACTCAATTTGTCCAAAATCTTGGATACCTCTTTGTCTAAATCCAGTACATATTGTGAGGAGGTCTTACAACTGTCCATCAACTTATGAAAAGTAGATATGTCCTTCGCTACTATGTACTCAATGTTTTTGACATGTCTGATAGGGTTGATACTAAAGTGTATAGATTCTTGCCTTGTGCAAAACAACCATTTTCCTCTGATGTGGTTTTGTTTAGTATGCCTGAGTCCCAAGAAATAAACTTGCACACTTCCTCCAATTTCATCATGAGATATTTCTTTTCACCTAGTGTTGTAAAATCCCACTATGTTATTGCAATATGAAGTTTTGTATACACCAAGTTACAGTAAACACCGACAAATAGTGCACACTGACAAACATTGAACACCAAGAAGTTCACAGTGTATACTGACCATAGTAGTAACCAAGAAAGTGTTACTGGGAAAGAGTATATTAAGAAAGTGTATACCGAGCATTGTAGTAAACTAAAGTTGTTACTGAGCATAACTGGAGTTGATGACCGAGCTGAACTGAAGTTAAAGAATGAAAAAACTATTTAGCTGGTAGAGCTATATTTAGGGATTGACTGATTGATTGATTTATTTTTAATGATCAGTTAAACTAAAGCATGGAAGAGATTTAAAGCATGTTTTATTCACACTCTATCATGGAGAGATTTGCAAAATAAAACTAAAGAAGAGATTTACGAGATAAAGAAAATCATGACGATTTTTACAGATCAAGAAGTGATCTATGAGAAAAAAAAAAAAGGATATTGAGAGGCTAATCATGTCTATATAAAAAGACAAGGAATTCATTAGCAAAGAGAGGAATTCTGAATATATTCTGGTGAAGATTGAATTCTTCATGCAAATATGATAATACAGGCTAACGAATAGAGCCAAGGAATTCTGGAGACACCGAGCAACAAAGGACAAAGCATTCATCGAGTAGAAAAAAGAAAGCAAAGGAACTGAAGTGAACATTGGTTAGAGAGGTATTATTGGACTAACAATAGATCTAAATATCTGCAAGTTAAAGTTATATTTTGAACAGATCATTTAATGTATCAGTTTAACCATTGATTCAGAAAATCTCTTAACCAAGTGGGATTTAGTAGTCCTTATTCTATTGAGATACACAAGAGTATCAAAAGGTTTTCTTGTTGACAACATAGTGAGCACTAGGTCAAAATTCAAACTGTTAGTTTTAAATCCTCTAAAAAGGTTGCACTTAACAGTGTGTATTGTAACCTTTAACAAGGTTGGCTCTTCACTGAGCTCACTTCAGAAAAGTAGAAGAGTGAAAATATTTTGGGTTACCGGCCCCAATGGTTTTTCCCTTAGCAGGGTTTCCACATTAAAATCTGTGTCAAATGTGTATATCTTTCATTGCATTGATATTTTTCTTTACACACTATTGAAACTAGATTGTTCAGTTAACACTAAGTTTATTTACTGCTATTCGGTAAAGTCTTGAAAAGATAAACAATATATCTTACTGAATAGATTATGTTTGATAAATTTATTTATGGCATACATCTTGATGGACTGAAAGATAACTAGAGGATATTATATTTAATATATAAGTTTTGGTTGGATTTTTGGAATTATTTCTAAGGTCACTAATTCACCCCCCCCCCCTCTTAGTTATTCTAACAATTGGTATCAGAGCTTTGGTGCTTGGAAGAAAAGTTTAAAGACTTAAGCTAAAGATCACAATATGAGTAAGAGGGATGTGCTTAAGTTGAAAAAGGAAAACTTTGCATCATGGAAAAGTAGGATAAGACTTCATCTATCAGGTATTGGAAATGATGTCACACAACACTTGGATACTGAATATGTTGCACCTACTAGACCTCTGAATGTTGATCAATTGAAAGAGAAACATGAACAAAATTCTATGATGATAGAACTTGCTTCTTCACTATCCGATGCTGAATTTGAAGATGTGAAATTGTCCACCTCTGCAAAGAAAATGTGGGACAAAATCAAGCTAGTATATGGAGGAGATAAAAATGTGTTGAGAGCTAAATATAAAATCCTAATTAAGAGGAAAGTTTGATGACTTGAGAATGAAAGAAGGAGAGAACATCACTCAGTATAGTAGAAAAATCAAAGAATATGTTAATTCTACTTGTGGAGTAGGAGGAGTACTTGAGGAAGAAACAGTTGTAAATAAAATTTTGAGAATCTTACTGCATGTTTATTCTATTAGAGTATCTACAATTCAATAAATGAGAACAGTGGAAAATAACAATGTTACTCTTGATAGTTTGATTGGTAGATTTATTTTATTTGAGATGAACAACTATGACAACATTGTCTTACCTACTATTGAGTCTACATTCAAATCTTCTCTGAAAATAAGAAAATCTAGTAACAAACACACTATGAGAAATGAGACAGTGATAGTGATGAATAAGAACTTGATGAACTTGAAGCACTAATGGCTAGGAGATTACATAGAGGTAAAGGAAGATATAAAGGTAAATTACCATTGGTCTATTTTAATTACAAATAAATTGGACATGTTGCTACTAGATGCTCTAACAAGAGAAAGGATGAAAGAAATAATGACAGATCTTATGAAAAGAAGTCTGACAGAAGTGATGACCGAGACTATAGAAGCAACCGACACTCTGATAGAAGAGATAACCAAGATTACAAGGACAAAGGCAAAAAGGATTGTTACCTAGTTGAGAACAAAGATGAAAATTCTAACACTGATTCTGATGAAGATATTGAGGTAGTATTTGTTTCTATGAAGGGTGATTCAGACGAAGAATAAAGGTATGTTGAAACAACACTCATATCTATAGTTAGCAAAAATGATGTCTAGATTATTGATAGTGGTTGTACTCACCACATGACTAGAGATAAAGAAAATTTTGAATATTATAATGGTGGATCAGTAAGGATGGGTAATGACTCACCTTTCCATATTAAAGGAAAAGGTACCATAATGTTGAATAATCTGATCAGATGTGAAAATTCATATTGGATGAAAGGACTTACCTATAATCTATTGAGTGTTTCACGGCTGAACAACACAGGACACTGAGTTGCATTTGAGAACAAAAAGGCAATGATCTGTAATGGAAAAGAAAAGTTGATCGGTACTGGTGAATAAACATAAGGTAATCTATTCTATCTTGATGACATTGAGACCACTTGTTTATTGGCTAGAAATGAAGATGTTTGATTGTGGCATAAAAGGTTATGTCATGTGAATTTTGACAACATGGTTAAGATAAGTAAGAAAATAAAACTAAGAGGCTTACCAAGTATTTCAAAGCTCAACCATGTTATGTGCAAGAATTGTCAAATAGGAAAAATGACAAAGTCTAGTTTCAAGAGAAAAATCTACACATCTAATGCTATTCTGGAGTTAGTCCATACTGACTTATGTGGACCAATGAGAACAAAGAGATATATGGTGATAGCTACTTTATTCTATCTGTTGATGACTATTATAGGATGATGACTATCATGTTCTTAAAGGAGAAATATGAAGCATTTAATATGTTCAAATGATATAAAGCTAAAGTTGAAAAAAAAAGTGGAAAGAACTAAATTTTTTAAGTTCAGATAGAGGAGGAGAATTTATTTCTGATGAATTCACTAGCTTTTGTAATGAGCATGGGATTAAAATATAGGTTTTTGCAGCGAGAACACCACATCAAAATGGGATTTTTGAAAGGAGGAATAGATCAATTTTTCATTGTGCCAGAACACTGATGATTGAAAAAGGAATCACACAAACATTCTGGAGAGAAGTCGTAAGTACTACTATCTATACACTAAATTGAGTTCAATTGAAGAAAGACACAAATAAGACACCTTATGAGCTATGGTATGGATACACACCAAATATGAGTTACTTTAGAATTTTTGGAAGTCAATGTTATATACTAAAAGATGATAGAAGTGGGAAACTTGACTCTAAAAGTGATGAAGGAATATTTCTAGGATATTCTACTAAAAGCAAAGCTTATAAATGTCTGACCAAATCTTCTAACAAAATCATTGAGAGTGCAAATGTTAAAGTGAATGAATTTGCTGAGAAAAATGATGAGAAAAGTAGAAAGGAACCTGAAGATTACAATAGATTTGTCTACATTGAAGAACCTGACATCTAACCCGAGCCACAAAACAATGCAACCAAGCAACAAGCTGCACACACCAAGAAGCAAGAAAATGCTCACAATGTTGAACTGAGTGATGAAGATCAGAATGAAGATCAAAATGAAGAAAAAAAATTTGAACTTATACTTGCTAAATATTTAAGAAGACACCATCCATTGGACCCAATCATTGGAGACAAAAGAGTAGGATCGAGAACAAGAAGTAAGTTTCTTAACAATAGATGTTGGATTTGTGATTTTGAGCCTAACTCTATTAATAATGCACTTGATAATCAAGAATGGGTTAGTGCAATGAATGAAGAGATTGAACATATTGAGAAGAATAAAACATGGACAGTAGTACCTAGACCGAGTGACAAAAATGTCATTGGCACCAAATAGATTTTTCAGAAACAAACTAAATGAGAATGGAGAAGTCACAAGAAACAAAGAAAGACTGGTATGCAAAGGGTATGCGCAAGAAGAAGGTATTGATTATGGAGAAACCCTTGCACCCATTGCTAGAATAGAAGGACTAAGAATTCTACTTGCTTATGCTTCTTTTAAAGGATTCAAGGTATACCAAATGGATGTTAAATTGTTATTTCTGAATGGAATACTAGAAGAGGAGGTATGCATTGAACAAAATGAAGGGTTTTTTTATCCTAACGAGAGGAACATGGTTTGTAGACTACACAAATCCTTGTATCAATTAAAACAAGCACCAAGAGCATGGTATGAAAGACTTCACTCTTATCTCATTAGTAATGGATTTGTTAGAATATGTGACAATAGTAATCTGTATTTGAAAGGAGATACTGATAATAAGACTTTGATTGCTGAGATATTTGTTGATGATATCATATTTGGAGGTAATGATATGGTATGCAAGTCATTTGATGATGAAATGAGAAAAGAATTCAAAATTTCAATGTTTGGAGAGATCAAATTTTTTCTTGGTCTACAAATTCTACAACAGGATGAAGGAATCTACATCACACAATCCAAATACATCAAAGGAGTTCTGAATATATTCAAGATGGAGGACTCAAAACTAGTTGGAACACCTATGGAAACCAGATGCAAATTAAAAAAGGAATTTAAGACAACTGAGGTAAATCAGACCTTATACAAATCTATTATTGGTAAACAAACGCATGTTGTAAAAACTAGACCTGATATAGCACATGCAATTGGTATAGTTGTGAGATTCTCTGCAAATCCTAAGGAATCACACATGATTGTTGTTAAAATAATTTTGAGATATCTAAAGAATACTAAAGACTATGATTTGTGGTACAATAAAGAAGGAAAATTTGAGCTACAAGTTTATAATGATGTTGATTGGGCTTGAAACATAGATGATAGAAAGAGCACTACAGGAGGAGCATTATTTATGGGTGAAAGACTTGTCACATGGATAAGTAAAAAGAAAGCATGCATATCTCAATCAACTACAGAAGCATAATATGTAGCTACTACTGCAAATTGCTCTAACATTGCATGGATCAAGCAACTACTGAAAGTTATGAATGAATAAATTCTTGACCCAGTAATTATCTATTGTGATAATACAAGTGCTATAAATATTTGAAAGAACCTTGTGATGCATGCTAAGACAAAGCACATAGCTATTAAGTATCATTACTTGAGGGAACAAGTACAAGAGAAATAGGTGATACTAGAATATGTACAATCCAAAGAACAACTAGTAGACATATTTACAAAACTATTGCCAAAATATACATTTGAGTACCTAAGGAATAGACTAGGGGTTCGACCCTTGTCTACTGGTCACTAAGATGACTAGGAGGTTGCATCAATATACACATTATCAAAAGATCAATCATGCTGATGCAAGCTGAGATATGGACTACAATGATATATCAGTACACTGAAGGTACTTATCTGAACTGCATACCAGAGATATTGTTGGTTACTACAGAGCTGAATTTTTTTTTGGCATTGTTGTCAAAGGGAGAGAGAGAGAGATTCAATTAAATATACATCAGGAAGAAGAAGATTCAAAGGGAGAGAGATATTCAATGAAATAACCATCCATCTAAGGGAGAGAAAGAGATTTAACACTGCATATCTATCAAGAAAAGGGAGAAGAGATTCTACAAAAAATGGAGAGACATAATCCAAAGACAAAATTGCTACACCTATTCATTGAAGGGAATGAAGAAATGGAGAGCACACAGTAGAATCAAATCTAAGATAGAAGAGCTTACCGAGATTTAGATATTTGAATTGGTTATAGAAAAATAAGTTTGGTATGTTATGGCATATTTCATATTGTGTTGCCATCAATGCCAAAGGGAGATATTGATGAACTATAACTAATTGAATGTTGGAAGAAGATAAGTTGATGATCACCCAGATGCAAAAGTGAATGCAAGACATTAAATTAGTTAATATAATGTATTTTCATTGATGTCACTTAATATGGTATGATTGTTCATACACATATTGGTCATAACCTTGACTGACGAGACAAATTTTATGTGGTCGGCAAAACATAAAATTTGTGTATACACCGAGTGACAGTAAACACTTATGGACAGTGCACACGGACAGATAGTGAACACCAAGCAATTCACAATGTATACCGAGCATATCAGTAACTGAGCAAGTATTACTGAGCAATAGTATACAAGAAAGTATATACTGAGCACCACAAAAAAAAATGAAGTTATTAACAAGCATAATTGGAGTTGATGAACGAGCTGAACTAAAACTAAAGAACCACAAAAATACTTAGCTGGCAGAACTATATTTAGGGATTGATTGATTGATATACTTTATTTTTTCATGATCAATTAAACTAAAGCATGGAAGAGATTTAAATCCTATTTTATTCACAGCTATCATGGAGAGATTTGTAGAATAAAACAAAAGTAGAGATTTACGGGATAAAGCAAAGCATGGAATTTTTTACGGATCAAGAAGTGATCTACAAAAAAAATAAGGAGATTGATCACCTAATCATGTCTATATAAAGAGACAAGGAATTCCTTAGCAAAGAAAAGAATTTTGAATATATTATGGTGAAGATTGAATTCTGCATGCACATCTGATCATATAGGCTAACAAACAGAGCCAAGGAGTTTCGTAGACATCCAACAATAGAGGGCAGACCATTCACTAAGTAGAAGAAAGAAAGAAAGAAAAGGACCTAAAGTGAACATTGATCATAGAGGTATTATTGGACTAACAATAGATCTAAATATCTGCAAGTTAAAGTTGTATTTTGAACAGATCATTTACTGTATCAGTTTAACCAGTGATTCAAAAAATATCTTAACCGAGTGGGATTTAACAGTCCTTATTGTATTGAGATACTCAAGAGTGTCAAAAGTTTTTCTTGTTGACAACATAGTGAGTGCTAGGTCAAAAGACAAACTATTATTTTTAAATCCTCTAACAAGGTCGCACTTAACAATGTGTATTGTAACTTTTAACAGGGTTGGTTCTTCACTGAGCTCACTTCAGAAGAGTAAAAATATTTTGGGTTACTGGTCCTAAGTGGTTTTTTCCCTTAGCAGGGTTTCCACGTTAAAATCTATGTGTCAAATGTGTATATGTTTCATTGTATTGATATTTTTCTTTACACATTATTGAAACTAGATTGGTCAGTTAACACTAATTTTATTTACTGCTATTCGGTAAAGTCTAGAAAAGATAAACAATATATCTTACCAAACATATTATATTTGATAAATTTATTTATGGCATACATCTTGATGGACTGAAAGATAACTAGAGGATATTATATTTGAGATATAAGTTTTGGTTGGATTTTTGGAATTATTTTTAAGGCCACTGATTCACCCCCCTCTTAGTTATTCTAACAGATACAGTAACTGTATAGCTTCCTACCTTGTGTGACACAAAATTTTGCCTCTGATGTGGTTTTGTTCAGTATGCCCAAGTCCCAAGAAATAGACTTTCACACTTCCTCCAATTTCTTTGCGAGATATTTCTTTTCAGCCTACTCTTTGTTTATCTTCTCTAAAGACTCATAGTGATTATCAAAGTCATCTAGTGCCTTGTTCAATTTCTCTACATCATATTTTCCCTAAAAAATAGTAATTGTTGGAAGTAGTTTGTTCATGGTGTCAAATTCTCTTGTCATTACCTTAGTCTTCTTATTTCCTTTCTGCTCAGATCTTTCTTTATCTTTACTAAATGTGATGGAGGACAACTTCATCAACTCATCCTCATCCATGTTCTCAATGTCAGTGCTCAAAGACTTGTCTCCACTTGCCAACAATAAAGGTGAAGAATCTTCAACCTTAATCACTGTATCTTCCACTGTTGCATCAATGTTTTCTTTCTGAATTTCTTTCTCTGTCATATATTTGTCACTAATTCCTCTAATGTTTGTATTCTCTAAAAAGGGGTCATTCACATCTTTCAAAGTGTCTAATGACACAGGTACACCAGAAACATAAAATCTGGTTGCTTTACAATACTTGCATAGTGACTAGCATCTTCGCTCATTGATTTATCAAGATTTATCTCAGCTTTCCTTGATTATTCTCCTTTCTCAATGGATTTGGGCTTAGGAACCTTAGGTGGTGAGATTTCCCCAGTTTCAGCTCCCATTAAGAATTTTTCTATATCTTTCTGTGTCTCCTTAGTAACTTCATCATATCTTTCTCCCAGTATATTCACTAGTCTTGTTTTGGTTCTCAATAGGATTTTTAATTTCATTCAATATCCTCTGTATTTCTTTGATAGATACAAAAGGCAACATTTCTTGAATTGCTTGTTCTCTAATCACTTCATCTTCCTTCTATGCTAATTGCTTCCTTATCTTCAATTCTCATAAAATTCCTCAAGTATACCACCTTCTATCTGTAAATATTTAATAACTATGTCTTCAATCAGAAGTTTGTCAGATGCCTGATACCTGTCAGAGTATTTTGTCAATGAAACAAGATTCCCTTGCTCAATAATCCTCTTTTCTATCATTTTCATTTGAGGCTTTCAAATCTATCTCACATTAGTAATATTTTCTTCAATTTTTGTCTCTTTTCCTTCTATCATATATTCCTTAGGAGGTGAGTTTGTTTTAGTGGACCTTGTGTTTCTTCTAGGTGCTAGATTTGTTGTCTCTTCTTGTGATGTATTTAATGGTGGTGAGGGTTTAGTTACATCTATCACAATAGAGAGTGGACTAACTATCTACACAACTTCTGGAGGTGGAAGGGTTGTAGTTGCAGTGCTTGCCAACCCAGAAGCTCTCTCTGTCATCTTCTTCCTCAATTATTTCATTTCCTCTTTGGATATGTTAGCCTTGGCTACCAAATAATCTACTATATTTTCAATTTTCCTCTTCCTTGATGCTCTGGTCTGTTCCTCTCTAATCTTTGATGGCATCTCCTCATAAATTCCCCATCTCTCCTCTAATGAATCAACTTCTGAAGCTAAAATGTGTTCTACTTGCATGATTATAACTTTAGAACTTACCTTTTAGCCTAGTGGATAGTACCATTTCTTTCTAGTTATAACTGGCTCAAAGCATACACGATCAATTTCCTACCATGAAATAGATTGAGTTCTTATATTTTTTCACTATTGCCTCTGGAATGATTTCTCTTTCCTTCATCTCTCCCTGTTGGACTTTGATCATAGAAAATAATTCACAATCTACCCATGTGTTATTCTATCTCCTATAACTCTGAGAAATATGAATGCCAGTAGGTATATTGTCTTTCCATGCTCTAAGGTGCATACCAAGAAATTTGTGAACAATGTGAATGTACATGTATATCAACAAAGGTCCAAAACTAAATCCTTTAGACTTTTCCTTCTTAATCTGCCCTACATTCTCCAAGAATTTTTGTGTTAAGACTTTGTATAGATTATACTTAATGTTTTACTTCACCATCTTATAAGCCATTAAAATTACACCTGCAGATACAGAATTTAGTTGACTTCTATAATGGATTTTATAGCCCAAACTCATAGTAATTAATCTTACATCTTGTTGGAATACATCGTTTACTATCATCGCTCTCTTGTCCCATTGTGAATGCATTGGGTTTTCTACCATATTATTATTCTTCTCAGCAATAAGTACTATTCCAGTATTGTCCAATCCAGTTATGGCATGAATAAAGTCACTGCAAATATTCATAGGTTGATCTCCAAGCCATATGAATTGATCATGAACTCTGCTCAATATAATATTTATCCATTCTTCTTCTTCAAAGTCGTGAAGTTTAGTTATCTTCATAATGCTTAGGTTATTAAGGTGTGCAAACTCATCTTTCATCTTTCCATCATCACCTATCATGTTTTCCATCTCTGTGGAAATTTCTTCGTCTCCCAAGGATTCAAACTTGTAATGCATATATGCCCTAATATCTTCGACATGTAAAACTCCATAGGGTGTTTGAGAAAAATTTAAGCGATCTTACCAAAAGGTCATACATACTCCAAAATGTCTTCCTCTAAGCTCTCATGTCTTCATGCATCATATAATGTCTTTGCTATCTAAAAATGTACCGCTATACTTTGTATTTCTATTTATTGTACTTAGTCATTTTTCTATCTGTATATCCAAAACTATAAACAACTTCAAGCAATCATAATTCCAGATGTGTTTCCGTAAATGAAAACCCTCAATTTTATCATATTACTCCAGAAATGCATCACTTGCAAACACAACCTTCTACCCTTCTCCACTTGGCACCCTTTGAAATTTGACACCCTTCAACACTTGGAACTCTCTAACACCCTTTGGTACTCAACCTTCAGCACCCTTTGGCACTTGACACCCTATGACATACTTTGACACTTGAAACCCTCTAAAACCCTTTGGTACTTGACACCTTCTGACACCCTTCAACACTCAATGCCCTTCGACACTAAACCTTTGGCCCCCTTCGACACTCGACACTCGATAATATCAATTGATAGGATTCAACTCTATGGTTTTCATATGCCAAATATATTATTAATGATGAATAAAACTTAACATAGAGCACATAGAATAGAGAATTTATGTTTTGAATTATAAATATATATCTCAAGTTACATCAAAGTACTCAAGTGAAGACTTCACAAATTTGTGCCAATGAGAAGACTGCAACAAGCAGACTAGGGTGGTTGCTAACCACCAAAACTTTAATTATAGACTAGGAAGTGTCTTGCAACTTTGAAACTTTAAACAATAACTCAATTCTAATCAAAATAAAAAATACACAAGAAAAGATAGCTCCACAATGATTTCCTATTATGCCAACCACCCCCTTATAAAGGGATCCAAGAAGTATTTAGAAGGTTACAATGGGTTAACATAATTTTATTTATTATTTTATTACTTTATTTTATAATTAAATTAATTAATTAAAGTATTCCATAAGATATTATTTCAATTTGGGACCACTTAATAGATTAAGCTAATTAAATCACTTTATGTTTATTGGAGATATTATATCTAGCTCCAGATTTAGTGTGGCACTTTAAGGTTTGTATATAACATTTTGATTGTATCCCAAAGCTCCTTTCACAAGACTTGCTTCTATCCACAAATTAGATTTTAACATGACCATTTCTTCCTTAGCAAGTAATAATTCAACATCTAATTTATCATTCTAACCTCCTCCTAAAATAGTACTACCTTCTTTACTCACAATTCTATGGGCTACCACTCTTCTTAATGAATATAATTTTTTTCTGTTATGGTTATGTACATTATTATTTTTTGTAAATAAATGAATATAATTATCACATTTCTTCTTACTTTTTGGTCATCGACAATTTCCAATCATCAATAGTTGTATGTGTATCTGTAATATTAGTTATTAATTAACAATACCTTTGTTGATCTTTACTTCCACCTTCTTTTCTGAATACCTTATCCAAATTAATAACTATCTTAAATTATTCCCATAATAACTTTGTACATATACATTACTATCATGTAAGGAAATTTGTTACTAACAAGAGGTAGTTGTACCAAATATTCTATGAAAATAATTGATCTTCCTTCAAAACTTGTGTTTGATTTTTCAGATAAAGCTTTGTGTAGTCTTGAATCTATATTTTTTAATATATTTTATCCAATGAAAATTAATTGATTAGCCTATGTACCTAATATGTTGAATTTATTATTGTAAACTCATGAGCCTTATGTCTTCTAACTCTGCAAAATCTATAAGAGGAATTTTTAGAGTTGAATGAATTGTTGATGTGCCAATATTAAAATTTGTAATTCTAGTTAAGGGAAAAACCACTGGGACCGATACCCCAAATTTTCACTCTTTTGAAGTGAGCTCTGTTAGGAGCCAACCCTATTAAAGGTTACAAATGCACTATTAGGTGTGACCTTGTTAGAGGATTTAAAAGATAGTTTGTCACCTAGTATTTGGCATCTAATGCTACCATCCTTGATCAAACACTCACTTGGCTTGTCAATGGGTATCGGGCATTTCCAATGCTACTTTCTATGATCAAACTTTTTGATACTCCTTGGGATGTATCTCAATTGTAGAACACTTTTAAGTCCTACTCCGTTAAGAGACTTAGTGCTTCAATGGTTAAATTGAAATACTAAATGGTATATTCACACATACAACTTGAATTGCAGATTTTCAGATCTATTGTAAGTGCATTACCTCTCTGATCAATATAATAAATTCTATACCTTTTCTCCACACTATTCTTCTCTATGATGTTGTCTCACTATTCATCAATGTCTGAAAAATCTATCTCTTTCCTCAACTTGATTGATTAGGTCTGAATGAAGACTTTCTTCTCCTTTAGAATCTCTTTAGCATCTTCCATGTTTTCTCTTCACCCCAAACAATTCATAATGAATTGGGTTTGTCTCTTTATAGACATGATTTAACTTTTCTTGCCTTTCTTGATTCTTGGCATGATCCACAATTCTTGCCAATTAGATTTAAAGTAAAACTCTAGTTTTATCTCAAAGTGATCTTCTTGCCAAGTGGACAAATCAACTTTAAATCAATTACTTATCCTTGACTTTATCTAGTCGATTAAAATAATGATAAGTATTAGTTAAGTCTATCTTTATCTCTTGACAGCTAAGCATTTTGTTATTTTCTAAACTCTCTATTATTTCGGTCAACACTTCAGTTAGTCGTCGATGATAACTGACTGTTCCATCGGTGTGACTTCAGTTTTCATCGGGATCTCCGTCCTTTGTCTTTTCCATCGGGCAACACTCTAATTTTGTCCATCGGGTTACATTGTGTTTTTCTCATCAGGCCACACTGTGACTTTGCTCATTGGTAATGCTATGCATTTTCTCTTCGGGTAACACTGTGACTTTTATCTTTTACTCTGTCCATCGGTGTGCACTATGTCGGTGTATACAGTCACTTTGTGAATACTTGACTTATATGCATTACTAATAGCATAGGCTTAATTCATTGGTCCTTTGAAGTATTTGGTAGTATGTCCATGACCATACAGATTATATCAAGTTGACATCAATGACAATACAATGCATTAACTGATTTAATGCCTTGTATGATCATCAACTTAACATCTTCAAACATTCAATCAGTTACATGTCATCAATCTCTCCCTTTGGCATTGATGTAAACATACTACATTATCATACTATACTAATACTAATACAATATGAAATATACAGTTTCATCAAGCTTTCCTAATGTAACTATTACAAATATTTGGCTTTCGGTAAGCTCAAATAGCTTCAATTTGATTCTTGCAGCTTTCTTTCTGTCTTTAATCCCTTTACTGGATAGATTTAGAATCTTTCTTTCTCTGATGTGATGTGTTCTTCTCCCGTGTCAAACTCTCTCCCTTTGACTGTTCTCCTTTCTTGTGATGTCTCTTGTCAACAATTCTTTTGCTTTGTGTGTACTCTCCCATTCTTGTTACATCTCTCCCTTTGGATACTTTGATGGATATAATCTCTCCCTTTATCTGTATGATAATGAGATATTTCTCTCCCTTTGACAACAATGCCAAAAAAACATCTTTGCCAAACAAACTTTTGACAGTAATGCAAAATGAACCCTTTCTATCCATAATATATTCCTTGAATTTCCCAATCCATCGGTAATAACTCTAGTGCTCAGAGTAGATAAATACCTTGATATGTATATATTTATCATTGAATTCCATCTCTCTACTTGCATCAACATGAATGATATTCTGATAATATGCAGGTTGATGTAGCCTTCTAGTCATCTTACTGACCAGTAGACAAGGGTCTGACCCCTAGTCTCTTTCTCAAGTATTCAAATGCATCCTTGGGCAGTGGCTTGGTGAAGATATCAACCAATTATTCCTTTGATTGCACATACTCAAGTATCACCTCCTCTACTTGAATGTGTTCTCTCAAATAATCATACTTGATGGCAATATGCTTTGTTTTAGCATGCATGAATGGATTCTTGGAAATGTTTATTGCACTTGTGTTATCACAATAGATAATGACTGGTTCAATAATTTTCATATACATACCTTCCAGTAACTATTTGATCCATGCAATATTTGAGCAATTTGTAGTAGTAGCAACATACTCTTCTTCTATAGTAGACTGAGAGATGCATCCTTGCTTCTTGTTGATCCATGTGACAAGTCTGTCACCCATAAAGAATGTTCCTCTAGTTGTGCTCTTTCGATCATCAATATTTCCAGCCCAATCAGCATCGATAAAGAACTTAAGTTAAAATTTCCCTTCTCTTCTATACCATAACCCATATTCCTTGGTATTCTTTAGATATCTTAGGATTCTTTTCACAGCAGTCATATGTGATTCTCTGGGATTAGCAAAAAATATTACAACTATTCCTACTGCACGTGCAATATCTGGTCTAGTATGTACAACATACATGAGTTTACCAATCATTGATCTATACAAAGTTTGATTTACCTCTGATGACTTGTCCTCCTTGTCAACTTACATCCAGTTTCCATCGGTGTTCCAACTGGTTTGGACTCTTCCATCTTGAATATGTTTAGTACTTCTTTGATGTACTTGGATTGTGTAATAAAAATACCTTCATCTTGTTGCATGATCTGCAGACCAAGAAATAACTTGATCTCTCCAAACATAGACATCTCAAAATCTTTGCTCATTTCAGTTGCAAATGATTTGCATAGCATATCATTGCCTCCAAATATGATTTCATCAACAAATATCTCAGCAATCAAAATGTTAGCATCAATATCTTCCTTCAAATAAAGAATATTTTTTTCACTAGTCCTTACAAATCCAATACTTATAAGATAGGAATGAAGTCTTTCATGCCATGCTTGGGGTGCTTGTTTCAATCCATACAGGACTTTGTGTAATCTACATACAATGTCCCTCTTGTCTGGATCAACAAACCCTTCTGGTTATTCAATGTATACCTCTTCTTCAAGTATTCCATTTAGGAATGCACACTTGACATCCATTTGATATACATTGAATCCTTTACATGCAACATAAGAAAGTAATATTCTTACTCCTTCTATCCTAGCAATGGGTGCAAAGATCTCTCCATAGTTGATTCCTTCTTCTTGTGCATACCCCTTGCATACTAGTCTTGCTTTATTTCTGGTGACTTCTCTATTCTCATTCAGTTTATTCCTGAATATCCATTTTTTACCGATGACATTCTTGTCATCTGGTCTTGGTACAAGTGTCTATGTCTTGTTTTTCTCAATCTACTCAATCTCTTCACTCAGCAATTATCCATTCATCATTATCTAGTGCAGCATTGATAGATTTTGGCTCATAATCACAAATAAGACATCTTGCATTTAGAGACTTACTTCTGGTTCTCATACCAACCTTCTTATGTCCAATGATCTAGTTCTATGGATGGTTCTTTTTGACATATCTGGCAAGTACAGGTTTAGCTCTTTGTGTTTCATCTTGATCATCATTTTGTCCTTCATTCTGTTCTCCATCACTTTGTGCATCATCTTGAACAATATTCTGATCATCAATATTTGCAGCCTGATGCTCGGGTGTAATGATCTGTTGCTCAGGAGCTCTACAATTTTTGTCCAGATAGAGTGTTAGGTTCTTCATTGTAAACAAACCTATTGTAGTCCTCTATGTCTTTTGTGCTTTCCTTTTCATTCTTTTATGCAAATTCATCTATCTTTACATTTGCACTTTCAACAATTTTCTTAGAGGCTTTATTGAGACATTTATAAGCCTTTCTCTTGGTGGAATACCCTAGAAAGATTCCTTTATCACTCTTGGAGTCAATTTTTCCATTTCTGTCATCTATTAAGATATAAAAAATGAATGCCAAAAATTTTGAAATAACTTACATTGGGTGTGTATCCATACCAAAGCTCATAAGGTGTCTTCTTTGTGTCTTTCTTCAATTGTACTCTGTTCAATGTGTAAATAGTAGTACTAATAGATTCCCTCCAAAAGATTTGGGTGGTTTCTTTCTCTATCATCAGTGTCCTTGCACAATCAACTATGGATCTATTCCTTCTTTTAGAAATACCATTTTACTGTGGTATTCTCGGTGCAGAGACCCATCTTTTGATTCCATGCTCATTACAAAAGTTAGTGAATTCATCTAAAATAAATTCCCCTCCTCTATCTGATCTTAAGCATTTCAATTCTTTTTCACTTTGTTTCTCAACTGTTGCCTTATACCATTTAAAGATCTTAAATGCTTATGATTTATCTTTTAGAAACATGATTGTCATCATTCTAGAGTAATCATCAACAAAGAGAATAAAATATCTATCTCCATAATAACTCTTTGTCCTCATAGGTCCACATAAATCAGTATGGAGTAATTCTAGAATGGCATCAGATGTATGGGTTTTACTTTTGAAACTAGACTTTGTCTTCTTACCTTTTTGACAACTCTTACACATGATATTGTTGAGCTTGGTCATAGTCGGTAAGCCTCTTACATTTCTCTTTTTTCTTATCTTTATCATGTTGTCAAAGTTCACATGACACAATCTTTTGTGCCACAACCATATGTCTTCATTTCTAGTCATTAAGCAAGTGGTGTTAGTATCATTCAGATAGAATAAGTTACCTTTTGTCTTCTCACCGGTACCAATCAGATTTCCTAATTTATTGAATATCTTTGCCTTTTTATTTTTAAATGCTACTCTATGACCTAAATTATTCAACTGAGAAACACTCAATAGATTATAATTCAATCCATTTACCCAATAAGCATTTTCACATTTTATCTGGTTATTCAACATTATGGTTCCTCTACCTTCAACTGGACAAGGTGTATCATTACCCATTCTTACTAAACCACCTTTATAGTATTCAAAAGTCTCAAAATTTTGTTTTTCACCAGTCATATGGTGAGTGCAGCCACTATCTATGATCTAGACATCATTTTTACTAACTTTAGATATGAGTGTAGTTTCTACATACCTCTATTCATCATCATCTGAATCATATTTTACTACCACAAATACCATCTCGATGTCTTCATCAGATTCGGTGTCAGTATCATCATCTTTGCATTTTTTAGGTAACTGGCCTTCTTTCCTTTTTCCTTGTAGTCTTGGGTATCTCTTCTTTCTGATTGTCGGTAGCTTCTGTAATCACCTCTGTCAGACATTTTTAAAATGTCCTGTCATTACTTCTGTCATCTTTTCTTCTATTAGGGCATCTTGCAGCAAAGTGTCCAATCTCTTTAAAATTAAAACAAACAAGTGGTAATTTACCTTTGTATTTACCTTTTCCTCTCTGCATTCTTCTAGCCATAAGTGTGTCAATTTTATCAAGATCTTCTTCTTTAGTTTCACTATCACTATCTTTTCTCATAGTGTGTTTATGACTTGATTTACTTATTCTAAAAGAAGATTTGAATGTAGATTCTATGTTTGGTAAGACACTATTATCAAAATTGTTAATCTCAAATGAAATTAGTCTTCCAATCAAACTATCTAGTGTAACATTTCTATTTTCTACTACTCTCATTTATTGTATGGAAGATACTCTAATAGCATAAGTAGGTAGTAAGGTTCTTAGAATTTTACTTACCACTGTATCTTCTTCTAGTACACCTCCAACTCCTCAGATAGCACTGACTACCTCTTTGATTCTTGTGTTGTACTCTGTGATGTTTTCACCTTCTTTCATTTTGAGATCATCAAACTTTCCTCTAAGGCTTTCTACCTTGGCTCTCAAAACATTCTTGTCACCACCATGTACAAGCATCAATTTGTCCCACATCTGCTTTGCAGTCTTTCAGGTTTTGACATCTTCAAATTCAGCATTGGAGAGTAAGGAAGCAAGCTCTATAATCATGCAGTTGTGCTCATTCTTATCTCTCATTTGTTCAACTATGGGTGCTCCTATGGGCAACACATATTCAGTATCTAAGTATTGAGTAACATCATTTCCAATACCTAATAAGTGGAGTCTTATTTTGCTCTTCCATGAAGCAAAATTATCTTTGTTCAACTTGGGCACATCTCGTATGTTCATCTTGTGATCTTTAGCTTAGGTCTTGAAACCTTCCTTCTAAGCACACAAGATCTGATACCAATTGTTAGTAATAATTGAGAGGGGGGGGGGTGATCAGTGGCCTCAAAAATTAATCCTTAA
>MU228515.1:1072251-1110363 GCA_018584345.1 Thuja plicata | reverse complement strand
GTTCATCTTGTGATCTTTAGCTTAGGTCTTGAAACCTTCCTTCTAAGCACACAAGATCTGATACCAATTGTTAGTAATAATTGAGAGGGGGGGGGGTGATCAGTGGCCTCAAAAATTAATCCTTAAATCAAACCTTAAAACTTATTACCACTTTTAAGCTTTCAGTTATACTCGGTCCTACAAAGTGAATGCCTTGAAATACTTATATCAATTTACTACTTGTCAGATTGCTTTTTAAATCCTTCTTCTGTATGTTTACCAATAAGAATTCATTCATTTACCGAAACACAGTATATATTCAGAGTATACCGATCAATCCAGAATTGCATATGTGAAACGTAAAATAGTAAAGTAATAAAACATAAACACATAACACAGATTTTTAATGTCGAAACCCTGTTAAGGGAAAAACCACTGGGATCGGTACCCCAAATGTTCACTCTTCTGAAGTGAGCTTTGTTAGGAGCCAACCCTATTAAAGGTTATAAACACACTATTAGGTGTGACCTTGTTAGAGGATTTAAAAGATAGTTTGTCACCTAGTATCTGGCATCTAATGCTACCATCCTTGATCAAACACTCACTTGGCCTATCAATAGGTATCAGTCATATCCAATTCTACTTTCTATGATCAAAATTTTTCATACTCCTTGGGATGTATCTCAATTTTAGAAGACTTTTAAGTCCTACTCAGTTAAGAAAATTGATACTTCAATGGTTAAATTGAAACACTAAATGATATGTTCACACATAAAAATTGAATTACAAATTTTCAGATCTATTGTAAGTGCATTACCTCTCTGATCAATATAATCAATTCTATACCTTTGCTCCAACTGTTCTTCTCTATGATGTTGTCTCACTGTTTTTCAATGTCTGCATAATCTAGCTCTTTCCTTCGCTTGATTGATCAGGTCTGAATGAAGACTTTCTTCTCCTTCAAAATCTCTTTAGCATCTTCCCTCTTGTCTCTTCGCCCTAGACAATTCGTAATGAATTGGTTTTGTCTCTTTATAGACATGATTTACCTTTTCTTGGATTTCTTGATTCTTGGTGTGCTCCACAATTCTCACCAATTAGATTTAAAGTAAAACTCCAGTTTTATCTCAAAGAGATCTTCTTGCCAACTGGACAAATCAGCTTTAAATAAATTACTTATCCTCATCTTTATCTGGCAATGATAAGTATCAGTTAATTCTATCTTTAGCTCTTGACAAATAAGAATTTTTTCATTTTTGAAACTCTCTATTCTATCAGTCAACACTTCAGTTAGTCATCGGTGATAACTGACTGTTCCATCGGTGTGACTTCATTTGTCATCGGGATCTCCGTCCTTTGTCTTTTCCGTCGGGCAACACTGTAATTTTGTCCGTTGGGTTACGCTATGTTTTTCTCGTTGGGCAACACTGTGACTTTGCTCATTGGTAATGTTGTGCATTTTCTCATTGGGTAACACTGTGACTTTGCTCTTATACTCTATTCGTCAGTATGCACTCTGTCAGTGTGCACTCCGTTGGTGTATATAGTCACTTTGTGAATACTTGATTTATATGCATTAATAATACCATAGCCTTAATTCATCAATTCTTTGAAGTCTTTGGAAGTATGTCCATGACCATATAGATTATATCAAGTTGACATCAATGAAAATACAATGCATTAACTAATTTAATGCCTTGCATGATCATCAACTTAACATCTTCAAACATTCAATCAGTTACATGTCATCACTAATAATAGTAGTAGAGAATGTAATTATGTTGATACATCATAAATATCTTGATAAATTGCATGAATTAGAAATTATTTACTTGTTTTATTAGATATGAATTACTTGAATTATCTTGGACCATGCATGATAATCCATAGTCCTTAAATTATCATGCATAGTCCAAGATAATTATTATATTATGTATAAATTACTTGAATTAGATATGAATATTTTTATATAATTGTAGTATCATCTAGTTCAATATATCTTTGTATATTATGAAATGGATTTTACAAAAATATCCCTGACTAACAAAATTCAACCCATTTTTCTAAGTATTGGTAAATCTTGGAAACAATCTCACAATAGTTTTCGTAGTCCTTGTTTCTCATTTTTTATGTATTTTTTACTTGGAATTATAAGTCCAAGATCTAGTTGCATATATGAGTGTGACTCTTTCCATTTCATATGGTTTATCCATATATCCTTCAATGAAATTTTTCAAGTGGCCTTCATCTTCATTTTCTTCATTTTTTATCACTAGCTTTAACACCTCTTTTAAAACATTTAATACATAATAAATACTTTACTACTTTATAGAAATGGAAACTCCAATAATATATGACATGTTTCTTGTGCTCCAATGTTTGTTTTGATGAGGATTTAAGTTAGAATTTGTATGTATTCCCTAGATTCTTCTTCTTCTAGGTTTCAATATTTGCAAGTCGCATTAACATTTCATGATATGTCTCTAAACTATTTTCCATTTTTGCTAAATACTTTGTAATTTAATTAATTACAACATGTCTAGAAAGTACCAGTTGTCAATCTACATTTTCTCTCCATAGCTAAAGTATGACAATTATGAGTTTTTACTTGATCATCATTTCTCGCAGATCTTTCATATATCTTATCTCTTATGCTTGCATCTTCAAACAACCTTGATCCATCCAAATGTAATGGACATTATGCATTGTACCTACAAACATAAAGTATTTTGTTAGCTTGTATAAATATTTTACTTTTTCTTAGTAAAAATTATTTGAATCTATAAATATCTTATGTACAAATCATTCTTCTTTTTTTGTAAAGGAAAGCACCCCATATACACATTGTATGATGTTCAAAATAATTGAGAAACACTTCATAGTCATGTTCCAAGTCTATATGGCTTAGTTGTGTATTTTGAAGGTATAGATGTTGTGTAAAAATTTGTACGGATTATTAAATCAATGATATAACATGTTTTATTAATAAAATCCAATTTTTTAATTATAATATATATGGAACGAATATACAATTGAGAATCGATATCATACTTGTATGCTTGATTGATATGGATTTCCCCATGGATTCCATGCATGGACAATACAATAAAAAAAATAGGAATTTTTTAATTCGTCATCATTTCCCCAATTAAGTTATCTATGTGAGGTTCTCCCTCTAACCATAGGAATCCATGCACATGTGGTGACCCTCTATGCAATGATTTATATCTTAACCAATAATCTATTACTTTCGTTCCTTTTTGCAGTATTTCCTTTTGAAACATTGTATATCATAGATGCATAAAATATGTCACATTTGTAGGTAGTCAATAATATTTTTTCATTGTTGTTTTTTTGCTTCTGTTACAACTTCCCTCTATTGCTGCTATTTTTTTTCTTAACAGATCAATCATTAACTTAATCAACCAATCAACTTCTATTTAATTTAGAAGTGGTTATTTTAAAACTAATTTTTTTACCATGGTGATGACAACTCGATACCACTCTATATTCTTACACTTGATAATGTTTAGTTTCCATAATTAGGTTCATCCCTGAACCCAGGACTAAGCCTCAAGAATCCACTCCTAATGAACCTGCCTATGTATCCTCTCATGGGAAATCATAGGCTCCATAGTTTGTACTCAAATGAATTTTACTCTCTCCTCTTGATAAGATCTTTGATGTCTCTTTAATCTTGACTATTAATTAATGATTTATATGAACTTGGTCCCATCACAATACAAGATATCAATTTATATCATTTATTATTTCCATACCCATTATTATAAATCATTAGTTTACTTAGATGTATGCACATGATGGTCATATCACAAATCACACACATAGTGATTATCTTAAGCTTGCATTACATATACAAAGGACTAGCTCATAAACATGATAGGTACAGAAGATGACAAGCTTTTCCATACATCACATACACAGTGACTAGATCCAACATAAATCACAAAGATAACATTTGTTGACTCATAAATGAATTAAAAAGATAATAGTTACTCTCCCATACAAGCATTACAAATAAAATAGTGACTAGTTCATATACAATGAATAATCATCCTCCTATTCCATATCATGTCCCAAAAAGAAGGACTATTGGTGCTTTGTACACTACACCATGGGTCCCATTCATTTCCCTAGTCTATTGCACCAAAGGATAATTAGAAAGAGTATGTGGTACATCCCCTACTACAATAAGTGTTCATCTTCATTGGGTGACAAGGTGAAGTATACCATTTTCTCACAAAGATATGTCAAACTCATACTATGAGGATGGTCAAATTATCACCTACCTATTCTTCATTATAAATTATCTTCCCTATAATCCATTAAAAAAATAAGCAATTAGACATCCATCATTAGCATGTATTTGTTCCACAAGCCACATGCTCATGGTATAATCAGTCTAGTCCCTAGATCAACACAAGTTTCCCTCGCCTACATTCAATTGACAATAACAATCTACTAGCTAGGTGGTAATTGTTGATGATCTATTGGAATGATATGCTCCATGACTATGGTTAATCTTGAGCAGATAAGCTTATCATATTTGAGTCATAGGATTTATCCTTCAGTGATAACCTCATATGGAGAGGACTAGTCTACATTCTATAGGAATACAAACCTCTACCTATTCCCTCATAGGGTCCTAACTCCATCTATTGCTATAAAATTAGCACTTATAATTGGCTTTGCATTATAATTGGAAGACAAGTTCCTAATTCAAAAAAAGTAGACCACAATTGAATTATCTAGGAGTTCATACATAGGTTATTTTAAGTTTCAGATTAAATTTGACAAACAAAAAATAATTAAATTGAACCAATGCATAATGACCCTGACTCAACATGTATTCTTAAGTACATATCAGTTATAATGTATTCAACCCAAATTATTTCCTTTATATTTCTACTTGAAGTACATTATGTATTAAATATAACTTATTAGGTTTCCTTAATTCTTTCATGACCATTTATTACCCACTTCAACCTCATATAAAGCCTACAAAATAGGAAAGGTTAAACAAGGAAGGAATAATGCTAATCCATAGATTTTTCCCCCCTTTGACCCACCCCTTCATACTTGATTTCACAAGGGTATCCTCCACCCAACTACCACCTACATTCTCACTTTCAATGGGACAAATTTATACATAGTTCTCCTTACAACGTCTCTCAAAGGACCTACACATAGGTTCCCAATAACCTAAGGTTTCATTAATATTTCCCTTAATTCATAAGACTAATTTTTTAACTTAGCAACCCCTTGTATAAAAATTCCCCTCCAAGATTATTGAGGTCTTAGATCAAACTCACCCTATTAATATTCATATACCAACTTCAATGTCCCAATATTTTTTTTAAACATAGGGGCTAAGATTATTACTAAATATGACCTTACATCATTTTATATAAGCGCAAATGAAAACACTTACTTTTATAATTTACATAATAGATTTAATATGTACAATCTTATACATGAGGGGTTAATAGATATCTTTTATTCATGTAAAATTTATTTACCCCAATGCTCAAATGTTATTATATAATTATACAACATGTCTTATTATTACATTAGGTCAAGAGGGTAAAATGACATTTAAGGAACTTATTACACCTATTGCCACTTTTACAGAATTTCTAAATGGTCCATTATTACATGCATCATGATATCTTCATGTACCATCCTAAAATGTTAGCACCCATAATTGGATTCTCTATTAGGACCCATTTTGGTGGTTTCGATATTTGATGTACATTATGCTTGATCCTATCAACTGGATTCTTCTTTTCCCGCATATATCTTATCATCCTGCCACTGAGTTCAAATTTGGGCCCATTCTCCTAAGAAAAAACATTTCAAACATTTTGTTCCCAAGAGAAAAAAAAATTTAAAAATTTTGTTCTTGCCTAATTTGACTCAAATTTGGCGTGAAGCCCCGTGTCGGTATTTTGGTAGGAATTTAGGTCATGTGGTCGGCCTAACTTAATTTTGAATCTTGAAGTGTTTGAGAGGTATATAAATACCCTATCTCTCCTCATTTTGGTAACCAAGAATAAGGATTATGATTAATTACAATAAATCAAGCATTCAAGATGAATTCAAGATTTAAAAGACAAGCATCCAAGGAAAATTGAAGGCAATATTATTCATTGTAGAAATTTTCTCTCCCATGAAGGCCAAGTAGAGGAGTTCACAATCAAGTAATTATATCCTTCCTTCCATCCACATACACTCTTCTTTCATAGAAATTCATTATCAAGGATGGAAACATTAACGATCTAGGAGTGACATTCATAGATATATGCATTTGAGAGGGAATCCTTAATTCATTTCTACATTTCATGGTCAACACCTTCAATTAAAGAAATAATCAACTATATTCATGAATATTAGTTATTACTACATTCGTTCATGAATGTACAATCAAGGTGAATCAAACGTTTACTTTTTAACATATATTCATTTATTCAATTTCAATTAATTTTTATGGTTGATTCCTAAACAAGGGTTTTACCAAGGAAAACCTCATTCCATAACCTTTTCCCCCATTTTTCTATGTGTAGGAACAGGTGACACAACTATCCAAAATTTTGCAAACAAATCAGGATCTGATAGAGCATCCCTACAATTTTCAGCCAAAAACACCAAGAACTTAACAAAAAACATTTTCTACCTTGGAACACAATGTTTCAAATGTTTTGTACCATTTTTTTTCAGCTTAAATTTATGCCATAGGTCCATTTCACTGCCTGGATCCTAATTCAGGTAATTTTAGGTGTATGGTAGTTATTTATCAATTTGATATTTGTCAATATTAGTCTATTTAGCATTCTATATTACATTCTCATTTCTATTTTCCCTCTCCCCATTTCACATTTACATATTTAGTGAAGGAATATTGTCTCATTCAGTGTTTGGGGCCCACTTGATCTTATTGAGACATCTTCCTTCCAAATGTGCAAGTTTGAAAAGGAGTAATCTCCCCCTTTGTATTGTTTCATGTTTCCTTATGTACATTTTTGGTGAACCCAACCTATGACATTTCCATCCTGATTTTGGTGTTATGTTCCCTTTGTGCATTAAATATTATATTTTATTTGATAGTTAGATTTTATCTTCATTATTTTCATGTGCAATTGTGCTAAATTCATTTTATTTTGCATAAAATTAACGAATGTTTGCATATTTCCTTTTAAAGTTAATATTTACATTTCTTAGATCTATATCTTTTTCATCTTCTTGTGCATTGGTGTTAAAACATTGAGTCCAACATATAGCATTCTCATTAGGATAAGTCTTCGACTTATGGGTTTCTTTGATCTCGAGTCCTCTTTGTTTCTTGGGAATCTTAATAAGACAAACATACCTACTAATGACATTCCTTTTACCATTGAGAATAATTCTTCCCACTCTTCTTATTATGAAGATGAGACCTTAATATTTTCTCCAATGCAAGTTCAAAATCTTTCCCAATACTTTAAAAAAATTTAAGCAATCGTTAGGAAAAGAAAACTCTAATCCCGAGGTCATCTCCCTAGTAGACGGCTTGAGGAATTTAATTCACAATGATGAACATTGTGTTAATATCTTGTGTAGTATCTCTCATCTTATTGATAACAATATCAAACCTATTAGAGATTGTGCTCAAGATCTTGGTTTCACTCCACCTCCCACTAGTGTTGAGATCATGCAAATGCTTAAATCTACCGATGATCATATTTCTTATATTGTGCTTGATATTGACATGCAACTTATTTTCATTGTTAATTTAGAAAATGGAATTAGAGGCAAGATATTTTTTTCTAAATTCTCTTCCTTCACTCAATTGTGTGCAATGCTTCATAATTATCAGCTTCAAGTGAGCCAATTTGAGAACACTACTCCAATGGCTCTAATTGATAAGAGTGATTTTGCATCTCAATTCTTTCAAAAGTTATAAAAATGTAAGGGCTTCATCAAGATCAACAATTTATCAAACAACATTGATGAGAAAATGGAAACAACATACCAAAGGTGTAGCTCCTTATCATTTATTTTTAGACCTTCTCATAATTTTACACCTCTTGCTGAATATTTACATAATGACGTTGAATTTCTTAATGCTAATTTTTTAACACTTCCTCCCATTAAACTAATTGATAAATCCAAACCTTTTCCTAAGTCCTTTTATCACAAATCTTTTTGTCAATATCATTATCAACCTGCCCATGATACTAAGAAATGTTTACACTTGAAATATTTTATTAAAGACCTCATTGATTCTAATTATATATCTATTGAGGGTCTTAATGATCAAGGAAACAAGTCATTTGCACCTTCCAACCAAAACTTGCTAATCTATACTAATATTTTACCTTCTCATTCAACTAATACAATTGAGTCCACTTAGTCCTAAGCATATTACTCCACCCATGTTTTTTCTTATAATTTTGAGTGTACTAAATCCAACAATGTTGTCAACCTTATTGACCAAACTGAACCTAAACCCAAACCTGAACTCAAACTTGAACTTGAGCTTTGCATTACATTTGATCCTAAAGAGATAATTAAAGTGCTTGACGGTCCTCTTTACATTGTATAAAAGGTGAATTATCTATTTTCTTGTGGTGTCCTTATAGATCCTACTTGCATGGTCAACGTTATAACTCAAGAAGATCTTTACACTAGACAATTTTAGTGAGATTTCTATTGAAAATCTAATGTGATCATCAGAACTTTAAATGCTACACTTATCATACCCATGGTTCTATTAATTTTCCTATAGAATTTGGTGGTAAAAATTTAGATTTCACGCTCCTTGTCATCCCAACTTTTGATTAGCTTTACGTTAGACTTTGTCTTCCTTGGCTCACCTCGATGAAATTTGTAGTCTCTCCTATCCATAAGTGTTTTAAATTTATTCGTGATGGAGAAATAATCACTATTAATCATAGTCTCTATTAGCCTTTAGCACATCAAGTGATATTTTACCTTGACTTATTTTGGCCTTCCATGCCTCAACCAATCCAACCTAGCAAAGATAAATTAGTTTTATCCTATCAAAAAATTAAAATCCAAAAGATTTGTGAGCTTAGCAATTCCTCTCCTATAGATCCATCTCCTTTCCCTACACATTTATTTCTTCCTATAGCTTCCACACCTCCTATATCTTATAAATGTTCTATAGATGCTATCTCTCAACCTAGTGTGTTTCATTATGTTCTTCCTTCTAAAGAAGAAAAGGACCTAATGTTGATTGATCCTTAACAAAGACAAATTTCAAGAAAAATTGAACGTAACAATTGTGTTCATGACCATTTCTATAAACACCATGCTAGATCCTGTGAGCATGCTTACCCAAGACTTTCCTCCCCTAAGACACTTCCCGATTATTTTATTTCCTTTAATCAACCAATGCATATCCCAGGGGAGGAAATAAATCTGGAAAATATGAAATTGAACAAACATGATGATTCTATTCAAAATGGAGATCCTTTTTTTTATTGATATGGATGAAAAATAAACTCTTGATGATGATGAATACATGATTTATAATACAAATCATGTTCATGTGAGTGATTCCAATGATATATATTATTTTATTGATGTAGATCATGACTTACTAGCGAAATTTGCAAAAATAATTATCTCTTAGTCCTAGTGACAAACAAAGTGACTCATCCTCTAAGCATGTTCCTTGTTTGGAATTGGATATTGTTCCATATACCATGCTTGATGTTTCTACTCTTGCATATTTCCCACCTTCACTAAATGATACAAACATAGATGGAGGATGCAGGTGATATGCTTGATTAGCTCCTCTTGTGCTTGTTTGTTGTAATGTGTTTCCCTCATGTGTTGCTTGTTATATATTTTGTTTAGATTTATTTAGATGACCCTTGTTTCTTTGTTGGTGCAAGGTGACAAAGGAATCAACCTTTTGTGTCATTCCTCTATTTGTATCTCATTTCTTCTCTATGTCGTATACATGTTATGTCGAGCATGTACCACTATTCATAAACGTGCCTTTGTGTTGTCTGATTGGGGATGACGCAAAATGGTAGATACCATTCTTTTTGTCTTCATAATGTTAGCCCAAAAATATTCTTATTTGAATCTCGTATGTTTCATTATTTAATTATGCTTGTAGTCCTTCTACCTTTGGGTAATGATGACTATTCATTTTGATATAATTCTGATATACATGAGCTATGATATTATGATACTGATGCTAGAGTTAGTAGATCCCTTTTGTGCTCTTTTTTTATGTGTTTTATTTCTCTTTATTTGTCCTTTCTTTGGGGCATTTAATAGTTGAAACATCCCTTGTGGGTAAATTTATGCTCCATTAAAGCAATTATTCCCATTAAGCTATTTGCAATAGCTTTAACATGGGGGCATACACCTTTCTCCTTGTTTCACATTTTCATGTGCACACACACACACACACACGCACACACAAATTCAATGGAATCTCTTATGTAGATGGCTAAGGAGACAATTATTTCTTTGCATTTATATTCACATTATCGTGCCCCTATGAATTATTTTACAAATCCTTAGATTGATCCTCCTTTCCTAGATCCCTTTGGAGACAATGCTTTCCTTAGGACTAATATCCCTTTGTTATCCTTTAATGGAGACAATTCTTTCCTTGAAGATTGATCACCCTTTGTTTTGACGGGTTGACTAGCATAACATGGCTTGTTAGACTATCAATACCATCTTTTATAACATCACTTTATATTTTCATGATTCATAGTAAGGCAATACCTTACTAGCCTAGTGGTCATGCCTCTCTCTCTCTCTCTCTCTCTCTCTCTCTCTCTCTAGTGATGTCACTTTAATCTTGGTTTTTTATTTGATGAGGACTTAAATCACTTGGTCCCCTTGACCATTATTAGATTATTCTTATGCATTGATCTAATTTACCATGAGCATGAATTTTGTCTCATAATCTTGCTAAAGTGGGGGAAAATTGTATTGTCCTAAGAAGTTACCACCATAATTAGATTCTCTATTAGGCCCCATTTTTATGATTTTGAGATCTGATGTTTGGTATGCTTGATCCGAGCAACACAATTATTATTTTCCCACATCTACCCTATCATCCCAACACACAATTCAAAATTGGACTCATTCTCCTAGGAACAAAATGTTTCAAACATTTATTCCTGCATAATTTGGCTCAAATTTGGCCTGGAGCCTTGTTTTAGTGTTTTGTTAGGAAATCAAGTCTCATGGCCCATGCGGATTAATTTTGAATCTCAAAGTGTTTGAGAGGTATATAAACACCCTATTTATCCTCATTTTGATGACCAGTAATAAGGATTATGATCAGTTACAAGAAATGAAGCATTCAAGGTGAATTCAAGATTTGAAAGAAAGCATCCAAGGAAAATTAATGGAAATCTTATCCATTCTAGCAAGCTTCTCCCCCACAAAGGAAAATTAGAGGATTTCACAATAAAGAAAGGAGATCCTTCCTTCCATCCACATACACTCTTCCTTCATAACAAAATATTATCAAGCATGGCAACTTTGAAGATCTAGGAGTATCATTCATAGATCTATGCATTTGTGAGGGCATCCTTGATTCCTTTCTTCATTACAAGTTCAACACCTTAAATTCAATAAAAAATAAACTATCTTCATGAATACGAGCTATTACTACATCCATTTGTGAAGGTATAACCAAGGTGAATCAAACATTTACCTTTTTACATACATTCCTTTATGAAATTTCAATTCATTTTAAAGGGTGATTCCTATACAGGGGTTTGACCAAGGAAAACCCCTTTCCATAACCCTTTTACCCCATTTTTATGTGTGCAATAATAGGTGACACAACTATCAAAACTTTTGCAGATAGATCAGAATCTAATGGAACAACCTTGCAATTTTCAGCCAAAGACATCAAGAACATAATGAAAAATAATTTATACCCGAGAAAAAAAAGTCTCAAATGTTTTGTACCTTGCATTTTTAGGTAACATTTATACAAAAATTCAGTTTCACTGCTTGGATCTTGATTCAGGTCATTCAAGGTTTCTAGTAGTTATTTATCAGTCTGTGTTTTCCAAAATTGTCTATATTGGTGTATTTATCCTTCTATATTGCATTATCATTTCTATTTCCCCTCTCTCCATTTCACGTTTACATATTAAATCAATGATCATTGTCCTATGCAGTACTTGGGGCCTAATTGAGCCTATCGGAACATCTTCCTTCCAAATGTGCAAGTTTGAAAAGGAGGAGTAATCTACCTCTTTGCATTGCTTCCCTTTTCCTATTGTATAATTCTTAATATAGTGCTACATATATATTTTCAATATCACAAGTATATAAAATGTCATAGGTCCTACATCAAAGGTTTATCCTTTCCTTATCCATGATTCCTAAATAAACATATCACCATCCAAAAAATTTTAGTGTCATTTCTATAGTTCCCATGTTAGTTCCCCTATTAATGTTATTATGCTTAAGATTCATCTACTCAGATAAAGCTCTTATCCATTAGCTTAAACTAGATTATTATCAATGTGTATATCTAAGATAATATTTAATATAGGTTGTTTAGTACCAAATACTAAATTAATTCTACCAAGGTTATTATACGAGTGTAAATCAAAGCTTGTATTAAGTCATATTCCTAGTACACAATATAATGAGGTCTTGATACAACTTTAGATCCACCAAATTAGTGTCACCTTAGTAATGAACACAAGATGTGGCGTCATGAAATTTCTAAATAAAATTAAGTATCTCTCAATTTAACAACCTATCATGTTGTTAATTAAAGTCTTAGTATTCACAGTATTACTCGAATGGAGTTTTTATTTTAGATTAAAGTAAGATATCCACAACTTACAAGATATATTCACAAATATTCTAATACTTTTCATTCCATAATATCTCAATTCCACATATTTTCTAGTAAGAAAATTTTAATTCTCACTCTAAATTATATTACAACCAATTATATCTTATTATATAATTAAAACCAAGATGAAGTGTAATTACATAATGTTCTCACTCGCCCTTTCTCTACATAGAAATGAATAATTTAGGATGTGTCCACTAATAATACAATGGATTATTAACAAACACACACCAAGTAGGGTCAAATCTCCTAACCATGTGCATTAAGAAAAATCCCATATTCATTAGATTATCCAAAACCTTTTTTAGTCATTCTAATTTATGAGACAATAAAATATGATATAATAGAACTTCCACAAACGTAGAGAGAAAAACTTAGAAATTAATACTATTTTAGGAGAGTAATATTATGGAGGTGTATACTTAGCTCTTGAAATAATGTGGAAAATCTTTCCCTTGCAGTTGTCAAAATCTACCTTGCTCTTATCCCACATCCTTATCTTTGTGATGCTTAATCCCATGATAGTGTTGTAAGAAAAACCATCTCAAAGGGTGCAGCAATCCATATATTTTATTCAAATGAAAAAAACTTATTTGGAATCATTCGATGGTCTCTAAGAAAATAATATATTCTTCTATAATACTAGAGTTGCATACTATCTTTTTGTCCTTCTCTACTAAGCTTTTCTCTATATTCTCCTATTTGGAGGATATCTTTTCACCTTATTTTTACCCTCATGAATATTCTTATTTCTCTTCACATTTTTCTAGCCAATCTCTCTATATGCTTCTCCTCCATGTCATTCACTTTTTTTCTTCTCCTCCCTCTTCATGTTATTTCTCTCCGTCTTCTCCACATTCTATACTTTCCTTCTTCATACCATATTCTACCATTTTATATCTTTCTTTCCTCTCTTTCTATGCCAAAATGGGAGCTTTGGAGATGTTTTTGTTGTAACAACAAAACAATGTGAATGACAGACACAAAGAAAAATTCTTACAACCTCTACCAACATCCTCATCTGTGCCAAAAAGAAATCTTTTCATATGAGGTATAAGTTGTTGAACAGGCTGAATAATTGAGAGGGTGGTGGGGTGAATCAGTTATCCACAAATAATTTCTTAAACTTTTACTTAACTGTTAATAATTTAAACCAATTAGAAACTTATAACATATATAAACATGAAAGCACAAAAACATCAACACAATGAACACCATAATTTATGTGGAAACCCAATCTGAGAATAACCACGGAGAAACTAATTATCATGAAATGAACACCGGTTAAGGTGAAACCTATAAAGGTGATTTTTACAAGGGCTCACTTTCAGTTTTCTCTCTATTTTTTTTTCTAACTGTCATTTGGGCTAACTATCCAAAAAATAAAAAGGCTAACTGCCAATACAAGATAATTTACTGAAAAAATGTGAACTAATAGAGTTGCATCTGCATATGCATGAAATAATTCCAGTTGATAATATAGTAATTACTGTCAGCCACAAATCTAGTATATATCTTCCATCAATATGTACTAAACCTCTACAATACAATATGTAGAACCTTCTCTTGATATCATAATAATACTTCTCCCAAATTCCTTCTTCTTACATAGTGATGCCACAATTCGCACACTCACACACACACACACTTTGGATACAAAGTGAATTTTTTTTTATATATACATCCAATATGATAATTACACATATCGGTCAAGCCATAAAACATGTCGACTATAATACAAAAGCTATTACAATTATATTTAACATGCTACAACTGAACCTAAATACAGGTCGTACATAAGAAATTTTCATACTATGTTACCACAAGACCTAAAGATAGGTCACCCTTAAGATAGGTAAGTTTTGGAACCAATGGAAGACCGCAACTAGGACCATGACTTGTTAAATAAAAATTCTGAACCAACCGATAGATGAAACTTGATAGAATCTGTCCAGACACAAAATATGAATGTTATACCAAAACTTCTGATGAACGACAAGAATGTCCAAGTAGTAGGAACACTTGAAAGAACTTTGTAAGCACAACAACCAATGGATACCAACATAAAATGCACCACCAAAACATGTTGATGTACCAGAAAGATGTAATTCATTAGTAAAAACAAGTACACCCAACACCATACACCAAAACTATATCTAGAATATCTATTCTATGAAACCTTGATGTCTAATCGACAACCACAGACATTCAAATGACACTACCAACAACCAATTGATACCACAAAGTAATTCATATGGAGGTTTTGACATCAATGACAACAATGTTAGAAAAATCTCAATATGTCTAACAATATCCCCCTTTGTCATTGATGGAGAAACTAAAAAATCTTCAGAAACATAGAAACTTGAAAAATCTCCCCCTGAGTAGATACTTCATTAATTTTTTTGTTTTCATATTTCTCTCCCCCTTTTTGCCACAATGGAAAAGGGCCAAAAACTAGAACTCAGAAAATTTAAATAAATAGAATAGTATGTATAGTAAAAATCTTTTTTTACCTTTCTTTAATGATCAAAATCTTCTTCTTCCACTCAAGAATAGTAGCACCCATCTAGGCACATAGACTATCATGTTCCACTAGCATGTCAAAAGATGAAATCTAGCATGGAGACTGAATCCACCATTCATAACTCTACATCAACAAGGATACCAAAAACATACTCCAAATGAACCTTGACCAAATCCTTCACCAACCAAAAGGTCTCGAACAGGTCTTTTATCTATCTCTACAACTGCAACAACTTAGCCTAAAGTTGACCAAATTTAACTCTATGTTTTCATCCTTCATCCTTGAAGTAATCATATATCTTTCGT
Organism: Thuja plicata; assembly: GCA_018584345.1. NCBI lineage: Eukaryota > Viridiplantae > Streptophyta > Pinopsida > Cupressales > Cupressaceae > Thuja > Thuja plicata. The sequence continues at coordinate 1,094,669 of MU228515.1, read as the reverse complement.
AATTCATTCTATTTTGTTTTAATAGTTTCAATTTTGCCTCTAAAACTATCAACAATAGAAGGCCATCGAAGACAATACTTGTACATATCTAAAATCTCCTTTAAGAAATCCTTTGTCTCACCGATTAATCTGGATAACTTTTATTTAGCATTGGTACACTTTGTCTCAATTGAATCCCTAAACTTTTTGTAATCAACTCCATTATATAACAATTTATCCTCAATATTTCTTACTCAACTGCTAGCACACCAAACACTCTAGAAATAATGATCTTCTTACTAATAAAGTTATAAGTCAACAATTCCTCAATCTTTGTACTGCTCACCGAAGGGCAACCAGACCATAATTCACCCACTCTATCAAACTCACCATCATCTAACATAGACTGAATCACAACATAATCCACAAATCCAAATTTTAACGTAGAAACTAAATCCTTTTCTACATCTTCTTCTTTCTTTTCCTATGATTCCTTCTCATCCTCATCCTTTCATTTATCACTCTCTGAAATGGAAATAATCTCTTTCCTTTCTTACTAATTTTTCTCCTCTTAGGTTCCGAAAGGGAACCACCAATAGCAACATACAAATCCTTCTTACCAAAGGAGGAACCCTCCTCAACATGAATCATAGGTACAACACTATAAATAACCAAACCAAAACCAATATTCATCTACAATGATGTAAAATATGTCTTTCAAGCATCTTCTCTATTTTCTATAAATCCTAGATATCTCCAAATATGTTTACCGATAGGGATATTGGTCATCCATAATATGTTTTCTCTACTAGGTAGAGACCTCAAAAAATAAAACATCAAACACACAACCAGAGATCCAAACCAAAATCCATAACCCTCTTCTACTGGCATCTTGACATTCTCAAGCAAATTATCCAATAACATATAGCACAAATCAAACTGAACATTCTCCCTAACTATTTTATGAGCACTATAAATCGCCACAGCCAAAGTGGCACCATCATGATTTCAAGAATGAATTTTATAAGAAATGCTACAGCCAACATACCTCACCACCAAATCTTCAAGGGTATTTATCACAAGTGTGCACTAATCAAAGACAATACCTGGTAGCTCCTTTCCTTCCTTGTAACTAATCGATTTCTTCTTTGGTAGGTCATCAATACTACACAATCTCATGATTTCTTCAATTACCTCTTTGATCACCTTATATGGCTTATCCAACACTAAGTTTCCATCTTAAAACTGATCTAGAAATAACATAATGAATTCCTTTTCATCATAAGGTAATTCTCCCCACATATCCCAACCAATATTATGTATTCTCTGCATTTCATCCACTTAAAAACCAACCTCCAACTATTTGATCCTTCCATGATCAAATTCCTCTAGCTCAGCCTTCTTCATCTTCCTTGATATGACAACACTAGTACCATGAACAACCAAGTAAGACTCTATGTTTGCAACAATTTTTGTTTCTTCAACCTCTCTCAAGATCTACTAAATAATATAAAAATTTCTTCTTGCAATAGTGCCAAGTGAATTCAAATATTTGTCTTTATAATCATGATCCGTCATAATTATAATTCCCACTAAAAATTAATTATTACTGATGTAACTCATTCGTACACAACACAACAGTAAATCATTTGAAAATAAATATAATAATTAATTAGTCATAAACATACTAGATACAAGATAGTTGCAATCGATATCGCCTCAGAGCAGGGGAAGTGATTGATATAGTAATTTAATACTCCCCCTGAGCCAAAGAATTTAGCTCAATTACCAGAAGAGCTAGTACCAAAATCTGGTAACATGTGGCTCTCTTCACCAACATCTTTCTTCTTCCATGTCATGTTAGTCTTCTAAGATTCACTTAAAATTGTAACATTATTACCATATCCAATATTTACCAGAGCTCCACCAAATCTGCATGTGTTGGCATAATGACCAATCTGACCACATCTGCAATATATGACATTACTCTAACTTGATCTCACTTTATGAACTCTAGATCTACATTGATTAGGATTGTGATGATAATTGTGACATACATATAAATAACCATGAAACATATTATTCATTCCACTTTTCTTAACCGTATTAGAAACTTGACTTCTGCATTGATTCTCTTTATAACCAAGCTTATCAAAATTAAAGCATTGAACCTTCTAATCTTTCCTCATCTTACATTCAACAACCTTATGACCAAAATTATTGTACATGTAACAATAACCATTGAAATATAAGTACCTTTGAGCATTTAGTTTCCTTATCAGAGGCCTTCGTGTAGATGTATTTAGAACCTTGACCTTGTTTTCTACCTCGTATTTTGCTTCAGCTTCAACTTCCTTTTCCTTGTCTATGTCCTTCAGAATTAAACATTCACGAGTAAAACCTATTACTTCCTTTTCCTTGTGACTCTTCTACTGGGCTAATAACTAATCCAAAATAGAACTATTCTCAAAAACCTTAGCTTCATATATCAACTTCCTTAATTCCTTATCCATCCTTTCATTCTTATATAGCTTCTTCTTCATGATTTCCTTGGGATTCTCTTCAATTTTCTTCCATTCATTACTGTAATAAAAGTGTTCTTAAAATCTCTTTCAGTCTTCTTCCAATCTTCCAACTTCTGTTTAAATTCCTCTTTGATAAATTCCTTGATATTTCTACCTAGCTTCTTTTCAAGGTATATCACCTTTTATCTTGACTCCTTCAATTTCACACTGACTTCCTTGTGCCTTTGCTTTGAAGATGATCCCTCAGCTTTGAGATACATGCATTCTCTTCCTTTAGGTTTCATTTTGTCTCCTCATTGTTTGATTTACTACACTCAATGTCGCTCATCATAATCTACCAATCCTCATTAGTATAGTACTCACTCCCCATCTATTCAAATACCCTAGATCTTCCTCAAGAAGTTAATCAATTCACCAAGGAACCAAGCTCTAATACCAATTTTTAAACAGATCAAAAAAATGAGAGTCAAGAAGGGTGAATCAATTATTCACAAACAATTTCTTAAACTTTTACTCAACTGGTAATAACTTAAACCAATCAAAAACTTATAATAGATATAAACATGAAAGTACAAAAACATCAACACAATGAACACCAAAATTTACATAGAAACCTAAACTGGGAAAAACCATAGAGAAACTAATTCTCATGAAATGAAAACTGATTTAGGTGACACCTGTTAAGGTTATTTTTGCAAGGGATCACTGTCGATTTTCTCACTGCTATTTTTCTCACTACTAGTTGGGCTAACTACCCAGAAAGGAAAAAGGCTAACTGTCAATACAAGATGATTTATTGATAAAATGTGAACTGATAGAGTTGCATTTTCCTATGAATGAAATTATTCTAGTTGATAGAATAGTAGTATTGGCAGCAACAAATCTAGTATATATCTTCTTCCAACATATACCAAACCTCTGCAATACACTATGTATAACCTTCTCTTGATATCACAGTAATATTTCACTCAAATTCCTTATGCTTACATACTACTACAAAAAATTCGCACACCCACTTAAACACAAACACTTAAGATACAAAATAAATTATTTTTTATATATACATCCAATAATATAATTACACATGTCGTCCAAGATACAAAACATGTCAGCTACAATACAAAAGATATTACAATTATATTTAACACGATACCACTGAACCTAAATATAGGTCATACATAAGAAATCTTCATACCACATTACAAAAAGATCTAAAGATAGGTAACCCTTAAGATATGGACATTACATATCATAATTACTAAAGATTAGTAAATTTTGGAACCAAGGGAACACCACAACCAATACCATCACTTGATCAACAAAACTTCTGAACCAATCAATAGATGGAACCTAATAGAATCTGTCTAGACACAAAATATGAGTGCTATACCAAAAATTATGATGAACTGCAAGAATATCTAGGTAGCAGGAACACCTAGAATAACTCTCTAAGCACAATAATCAACAGATACCAATAGAAATGGAAACAACTGAAACATATTGATGTAACAAAAAGATGTAATTTATTAGTAGAACCAAGTACAACTGACACCATACACCAAAACTATACGTACAAAATCTGACCCGCAAAACCTTGATGTCTGACAGACAACCAAAAATATCCAACCAACACTATCAACAACCAAAAGATACCACCAAGTAACTGATATGGACGTTTTGACATCAATGACAACATATCGATATGTCTAACATAACCACCCATCCATCCATAATGAAAGCCAATTTTTTTTATAGATACTATACTTGGGAGATGCTCACGTAGACATGCAGGAAAGATGTGTCATTATAGACAACACACTTGAATTGTTTTTATGAAATAAATCATAAAAAAACATGGTATAATAGGCAACACACCTAGAATTTTTTAATAAAATGCCTCAAAGACATGTCATCTCATGGGATACAATGATTGCAAGAATTTTTTTTGTAGGAAATAGATTTGATGAAAAGGCCATAGGAACTTCAAAACACATGATGCTAGTAGGTGTCAAACCTCATACCATATCCTCCCNCCCCCCCCCCCCCCCCCAAACACTTCTCCACCTATCCTACATGTGCCAAAATGAGATCCTTGGAATGGGGTATGGATAAACATGTCCAAAAGTGAGAAAGCATAGCCTAGGTGAGTGAATCATTAGCAAAAATGCTTGAAATATATGTGTTCTCCTCCAATTCTAGAGCTGTAGGATAGCCAATTTTAGCCTCTCCATTTCTAAAAAAATTGTAGAATTTATTTCCCACAAACATGGATGCCATGCCTTCTTACCACACCCCCATACTTGCACCATTCCTCATTAATATTTTGCAGCTTCCTTTGGTCGGGTCATCAATAAATTCCATAACTTGAAGATATTTCTTTAGTTTAACTATTTTGGTTTTTTTGTTTCTTTCAACATACACATTAGCATAATGGGTCCAAACATGGATGTGATAGCTTCTTGTGGATTATTTGGGTGTTTCCATAGAATTAATGCATGTAAGTCTAGCTAATACTGATGACATAAAGTTTTTCCATTAGTATGCAATGAGAAAATAGTTGTAATAATCCATCGGTTACACTACACCAAAAGTCAAATTTTCATTCAAACCGAAATTGCTAAGCAAGGAGAAACCTGACGACATAGTTTTGAAGTATAAACTGACAAGTGCAAACCGAACATGATAAAGTGGAACCTGACAGGAGCAAACTGATAGTGGAAGTTGACAAGTAGAATACATTGCAAACCAAAAAAAGTCAAACTAATTTCAGAGCAAACCGAGCATCCGATACCGAAAGTCAGTTATATCCCTAGAAAAGTGGATCTGAATTCCATGTCAGATAAAATAGATATTTTCTATTTATAGAGTCTTGATTTATTTTAAAACCATTACCTAAGGGACAAGAAACATTATTGTAATAGTTTTAATTAGTCTAACTGATTAAAAACATGCAGACTAGGAGATCAAGGTCAAGTTCTAAACCTTTGATCATAGAGTTAAGTAGTAATACGTGAAACTTAATTAGGTAAATCTATCTTATAAATAGATGTTGTAATAATTCAATTATCATGGATAAGAGGATGAATGTAGCCTATGAGAACATCTATGGATCAGACTGAGAGTTTCAAGAAGTAGAACAACAAAAGATGAAATTGGTTATCAAGAACCAAGAATAGAGGCTACCGAGAAACAAAGGTATTAATCAATCACATTAGGTGATACATTTATACATGTTATTTGTAATGGATCTGTAATTAGAAATAGTTAGATTGCATACACTCATGTCAATGAGTATTTTTGTCTACATTCTAACAAGTGTAGCAAATAGAAGAAATCCTTTCAAGAAAGTTGGATTTAACAATCCTATTGTAAATCTCTTAATCAAGTACACATTAAATAGTGTTGCTAAAGATATTAACAGAGTATACCTTAACCAGTCTCCACGGATACTCCTAACAGGGTAGATCATCAGAAGTGACCAAAATTGTAACCCTTAACCGACCCCTTCTAATCTGCAGATAGGGAAGATTTTTGTGGGTATCATCCCTACCGCATTTTTTACCTTCTAACAAGGGTTATCTGCGTTACCATATATTGTGTTATGTGTCAATTACTTTCATGAATGTTTCTATGAATGGTTACATATTTTTTAAAGTTTGTGAATTGATATATCTTACACAAAGATAGTATAGAATAGATGGTTGGTTATACAATTGATTACACAATGGATAAAGGTTTTATAGGTACTGATTCACCCCTCTCCTCTCAGTACACACTTCCCATTATTTCCATAGAATTAATACATGTAAGTCTAGCTAATACATATCTCTTGCACTCAAAGAAAACAAAATTGTCAGTGTTCCAAATTGATACAAGAGGTTATTTTATTCAGCTCAACATTTTTTCCAATAAGAACTTGTATCTCTTAGTATTTTACTAAAATGCATCAAACAATTAGCTATATGTGAGTGAGGGATATTTTCCATATGTTCTCATAGCTCATTAATTACATAAGGACCTCCATAATTAAAAATAACATAATTCTCATAATTCATAATAATACACATAAAAAAACATAAATCATTGCCATGTGTCAAATATACAAGATCATAGAACTAAAAATACATTTTGACATAAAGATTAAGGACATAAGCTGATAACAAGGAAAAAATAAGGAAAGGTATTCCTTTTTACAAGAGGCCACAAGGTGGATTATAATAAATACATAAAGAGCAATTTATGAATACCACCATGTTATGGGCTCCTGATAACTTGTCTACCATAGGAAAGAACATTTCCAAAGCACATATCCACCCTACCAAAATGTAGTTACACTTCCCCAAAATATTTCATGAAATGAAAGAATCCAAACCCAACACGAGGAAGGCTAACAATGCAAATTTGGGAAAAATAATGAAATTTGTGTAGTGTATGGTGCAAGGGCACCATGTAAGTCCAATCATGTAAAAAAGGTCTTTTGATAATCTTAGTGTTTCAAGCCTTTAATCATTTAATAAGGTCATAATATACCATGTGTGAGTCAATTAGAGTCATTTGAGTTCTGATGAACTATAACTGATTGAATGTTTGAAGATATTAAGTTGATGATCACCGAGCTACAGAAATTTAATGCAAGACATTAAATCACTTAATATATTGTATTATCATTGATGTCAACTTGATATAATATGATTGGTTGCATAAATAATGTCAAAGACTTAAAAGAACCAAAGAGATAAAGGTTATGCTATCAGTAATGCATAAAATTTCAGTATACACTAAGTGACGAGAAACATCGATGGATAGTGTACACTGAAAAATATAGAACCCAGAGAGAAGAGTCACAATGATACTTGAGAAATAAACCTGAGAAATCATTATCGATGAGCAGAAGCAAAGATATACCCAATGGACAAACAACCCTGATGGAGGGACAAAGATGCCCGAGGATAAATGAAGTCAAGATTGAGCTTACAAGGAGTTAAACACCAAAAAGAACTAAAGTTTAGAAATGACAAAAGATTTAGCTGGCAAGAGCTAAAGATGGAGTTAACTGGTTGATTACATGTTTTTCATCGACAAGTTAAAATCCAAAGATAACCTAGATTTTTTAAGTTGTTTTATTCCAGTTGTCTTGGAGAAATCTACGAGATAAAACTGAAGTATGCTATAAAGAAAGAATGGTGAGATTTTTGGATCACATCAAGAATGAGAAAGACAAAGACCTAGAAATGGTGAAATCATTTCTATATAGAGACAAGCTAATTCAGTATGAATTAGGGGAGCGAATAGAGAAGAGGATGCTAAGAAGAATACTGGTAAAGAAAGACTTCATACAGTCCTGATCAAACAAGCTGAAGAACAAAGCTAATATTTCTACGGACACCGAGCAATAGAGAAGCACAACATGACTGAGTAGAAAGAAGTGGAGAAAAGGTATTAAAGGGAAACATTGATCAGAAAGGTATTATGAGCTTAAAATAAATCTAAAAATTTGCAAGTCTAAGTTGTATTTATGAACAAATCATATATTTTTTCAGTTTAAACATTGGATTAGAAAGTCTCTTAACCAAGCAGGACTTAACAATCCTTTATATATTGAGATACATCCCAAGGAGTATCAAAAGTTTTATCATGAAGATAAAATAGTGAATTCCAGATATCAAGTGATAAACTATTAGTGATAAATCCTCTAACAAGGTCACACTTAACAGTGTGTTTGTAACCTTTAACAGGGTTGGCTCTTCACCGAGCTCACTTCAGAAGAGTGAAAATTTTGGGTTACCGATCCCAAGTGATTTTTCCATTAATAGGGTTTCCACATTAAAAATCCATGTGTCAAATGTGTTTATGATTTATTTCTTTGATGTTTTGCTTTACACATTACTAAAATAGGATTGATCGGTAAACACTAAGTTATTTTCTGTATTTCGGTAAATGCTAAACTGTTATTCGGTAAATATTAAGAATAAGGTTTAACAGTGAAATTTGAGCAATAGTTATTTGATAAGATTATTTCAAGGAATACATCTTGTAGGAATGAAGATAACTAGAGGCTTATAATTGTGGTACTAATTTTTTGGGTTGATTTATTGGAATATTTTTTAGGCCACTGATTCACCCCCCGCCCCCCTCTCATTTATTCTAACAATTGGTATCAGAGCTTGTGTGCTTAGAAAGGCAGTTTAAAGACTCAAGAAAAAGATCACAAGATGAGAAAACATGATGTGCGTAAGTTGAAAAAAGACAACTTTGCATCATGGAAAAGCAGGGTAAGACTCCACCTATCAGGTATTGGAAATGATGTTACTCAATACTTGGATACTAAATATGTGTTGCCTATAGGACCTCACACACTTGATCAATTGAGAGAAACGCATGAGCACAATTCTATGATGATGGAACTTGCTTCCTCACTCTCTGATGTTGAATTTGAAGATGTCAAAACCTGCACCTCTGCAAAGAAAATGTGGGACAAATTAAATCTAGTACATGGAGGAGATGCTAATTTGCTAAGAGCTAAGGCAGAAAGCCTAAGAGGAAGGTTTGATGACCTAAGGATGAAAGAAGGAGAAAATGTCACTCGGTATAGCTATAGAATCAAAGAGGTAGTCAATGCTATCTGAGGAGTTGGAGGTGTACTTGAAGAAGAAATAGTGGTAAGTAAAATTCTAAGAACCTTACTTCCTATTTATGCTATTAGAGTATCTTTTATACAAGAAATGAGAGTAGTAAAAAATAATAATGTTACTCTAGATAGTCTAATTGATAGACTGATTTCATTTGAGATGAATAACTTTGACAATAGTGTCTTACCATCTATTGAGTCTGCATTCAAATATTCTTTGAAAATAAGTAAGTCAAGTCATAAACACACTATGAGGAATGATAGTGAAAGTGATAGTGATGACCAAGGACTTGATGAGATTGAAGCACTAATGGCTAAAAGATTGCAGAGAGGAAAAGGTAGATACAAAGGTAAATTTCCACTTGTATGTTTTAATTGTAAATATATTGGGCACTTTGTTGCTAGATGACCTAACAAAATAAAAGAAAATATAAGCAGTGACAGATCATATGAAAAGAAGTTTGACAGAGGTGATAATAGATATTACCAAAGAAACTGAAAATTTGACAGAAGAGATACATGAGACTACAAGGACAAAGGGAAGAAACCTTGTTACCTAGCTGAGAACAGAGCTGGAGATACTGACACCGAATCTGATGAATATATTGAGATGGTATTTGTTGCCATGAAGGATGATTTAGATGAAGAGGAAAGGTATGTAGAAAGTACACTCATATCTAAGGTTAGTAATAATGATGTATGGATTATAGATAGTGTCTGCACTCACCAAATGACTGGATATAAAGAAAAGTTTGAAACTTTTGAGTATTATAATGGTGGCTCAGTAAGAATGGGTAATGACTCACCTTGTCTGGTTGAAGGTAAAGGAACCATAATGTTAATAGTCTGATCAGATGTAAAAATTCATACTGAGTAAAAGGACTTAACTATAATCTATTGAGTGTTTCACAACTTAATAACATAGGTCACCAAGTTGCATTTGAGAATAAGAAGGCAAAGATTTGCAATGAATCAGGAAAGTTGATCGAAACTGGTGAACTAACCCATTCTATCTTGATGATATTAACACAAATTGTTTAACGGTAAGAAATGAAGACATATGGTTGTGGCATAAGAGACTATGTCATGTGAATTTGGACAACATGATTAAGATAAGAAATAAAAGGAAAGTAAGAGGCTTACTGAGCATGTCAAAGCACGACCATATCATGTGCAAGAATTGTCAAAAAGGTAAAATGAAAAAGTCTAGTGTAAAGAGAGAAACCCATACATCTAATGATATTCTAGAATTAGTCCATACTGATCTATGTGGACCCATGAGAACAAAGAGTTACTATGGTGATAGATATTTCATTCTCTTTGTAGATGATTATTCTAGAATGATGACAGTTATGTTCTTAAAAGAAAAATAAGAAGCATTCTAGATGTTTAAATGGTATAAAGCTATTGTAAAAAAATAAAGTGGTAAGGAACTAAAGTGCTTAAGATCAGATAGAGGAGGAGAATTTTATTTTGATGAATTCACTAAATTTTGTAATGAGCATGGAATTAAAAGACAGGTTTCTGCACCAAGAACACCACAACAAAATGAGATTGCTGAAAGAAGGAACATATCCATTGTTGATTGTGCAAGAACACTGATGATAGAAAAAGGCATCACACAAAATTTCTAGAGGGAAGTTGTCAGTACTGCTGTCTACACACTGAACATAGTTCAATTGAAGAAAGACACCAAAAAGACACCCTATGAGATATGGTATGGATACACACCCAATTTAAGTTACTTCAGAATTTTTGGAAGTCAATGTTATATTTTGAAAGATGATAGAAATGGAAAGCTGGAATCTAAAAGTTAAGAAGGAATATTTCTAGAATATTCCACCAAAAGAAAGACTTATAAATGTCTTAACAAGTCCTCTAACAAAATCATTCAAAGTGCAAATGTCAAAATAGATGAATTTGCAGAGAAAATGATGAGGAAAGAAGAAAAGAACTAGAAGATTACAACAGGTTTGTCTACAATGAAGAGCTTGACACTCTACTCGAGCAACAGTGTATCACTCCTAAGCAACAAAACAATGCACCCGAGCATCAGGCTACAAACACCAAAAATTAGGAAATTGCTCAAGATGATGTACCGAGTGATGGAGATCAGAATGAAGGTAAAAATGATGATTAGAATGATGAATAAAGAGTTGAACCAAAACTTTCCAAGTATGTTAGAAGAAACCATCCACAGAACCAGATCATAGGAGACAAGAAGGCTGGAATGAGAACAAGAAGTAAGTCACTAAACACTAGATGTTTAATTTGTGATTTTGAGCCTAAATCTGTTAATACTGCACTTGAAAATGAAGAATGGGTTAGTGATATGAATGAAGAGATAGAAAAAATTGAGAAGAATAGAACATGGACATTAGGGCCTAGACCAGATGACAAGAATATCATTGGTACCAAATGGATATTCAGAAATAGGCTAAATGAGAATGAAGAAGTCACAAGGAACAAAGAAAGATTAGTATGAAAGGGGTATGAACAAGAAGAAGGTATTCACTATGGAGAAACCTTTTCACATATTTCTAGACTAGAAGGAGGAAAAATTTTACTTTCTTATGTTGCATTCGAAGGATTTAAGGTTTACCAAATGGATGTCAAATCTGCATTCCTAAATGGAATACTAGAGGAAGAGGTATACATTGAATAACCAAAAGGGTTTGTTGATCCTAGCAAGAGAAACATGGTTTGTAGACTACACAAAGCCTTGTATGGAGTAAAACAAGCACCTAGATCATGGTATGAAAGACTTCGCTCCTATCTCATAAGTATTGGATCTGTATGAACTTGTGAAAATAGTAATCTGTATTTAAAAGAAGATAGCGATGATACCATTTTGATTTATGAAATATTTGTTGATGATATCATATTTGGGGGTAATGATATGTTATGTAAATCTTTTCCTAATGAAATGAGAAAATAATTTGAGATGTCAATGTTTGGGGAGATCAAATTCTTTCTTGATCTACATACTCTTCAAAAAGATGCAGGCATATACATCACTCAATCCAAATACATCAAGGAAGTTCTCAAAATATTCAAGATGGAAGACTCCAAGCCAGTTGTAACACCTATGGAAACCAAATGCAAGCTGACAAAGGAAGATAAGTCAAATGAGGTAAATCAGACTCTCTATAGATCAATGATTGGCAAAATAATGTATGTTGTTCATACTAGACCATCTATAACACATGCAGTTGGAATGGTTACAAGATTCTCTGCTAATCCCAAAGAATCACACATGACTGTTGTCAAAAGAATTCTGAGATATCTAAAGAATATTGAGGATTATGGCTTATGGTATAAAAGAGAAGGCAAATTTGAGATTCAATTCTATACAGATGTTGATTGGGTTGGAAATCTAGATGATAGAAAGAGTACAACTAGAGGAGCATTCTTTATGGGTGTGAGACTTGTCACATGGATTAGTAAGAAGCAAGGATGCATCTCACAATCTACTGCAAAAGTAAAATATGTGGCTGCTGCTACAAACTACTCAAATATTGCATGGATCAAACAACTACTGGAAGGTATGAATATGAATATTCTTGAACTAGTGATTATTTATTGTGATAATACCAGTGCAATACACGTATCAAAGAATTCAGTCATGCATGCTAAGGCTAAGTATATTTCTATCAAGTATCATTACTTAAGAGAACAAGTGCAAGAGAAAGAGGTGATACTAGAATTTGTTCAATCCAAGGAACAATTAGCAGACATATTCACAAATCCATTTCCTAAAGATACATTTGAGTACCTAAGAAAGAGACTAGGGGTCAAACCCTTGTCTATTGGTCACTAAGCTGACTAAGAGGTTGCATCATCCTATACACAATTAGAAGATCATTCATGTTGATGCAAGAAAATAGATGGGCTGCAAAGATACATCTATACACAGCAAGGTACTTATCTACACCGAACCCCAGAGATATTAATTAGCTAATACAAAGCTATGTTGTTGATGGAAAGGAAATTCAAGGAATATATTAAATAAAGAGAAATGAATTTGGCATTGTTGTCAAAGGGAGAGAATATCCAGATGGGAGAGATGTAAAGAGATGTAACTTGTGATGGAGAGATGACTTAAGGGAGAGATTATGTCCTTTTGAAATATCCATCAAAGTAAAGAACATCATGAGGGAGAGAATACATAAAAAGGAGAGATTGTTGTTAAAGGAAAAAGAGATGATCAAGGAGAGGAACAATCAAAAGGAGAGAAAACATCAGACAAAAGATTCTACATCAAAGGGAGTGTAATGCCCACTCATGTTTTTCTTTTTAGTTGGTGATGTTGTACTCTTCTAGGCATTGGTTTCAGTTGATTGGCCGAATTCTTTTAGGCCACCTTTCATGTGAGCTGATATTGTTTTATTTGATGATGATACTTGTTTATGATGTCATGATTTTACCTTATGCATAGATAGATGTGATGATGTTATCATGTTGATTATTATATGTCAATTTCATATTATGATATACTTACCCCATACTCGCATGTGTATGGTTGTCTTATATGCAAATGTACTTATTGATGTGTTGTTGTGGTAGAGGACGAAGATGTAGTTACTTGCTTCGGTGAGATCCACACATTCAACCGATCTCTATCATTGATTACAATATTATATTATGTATGTACATGTGTTTTCTTTGATGACAAGATTGCAGGTACAGGGCATCGTCTTCACTGAATTGGCAGGAGTGAGCGTGCCCATAAATATTCATCTCAATGGTAAAGAGGGGAGGTTACATACAGATCCAAAACCCTAACTTAAGCCTAATCATCCTAATGTAGGATGAGTTTCAGTATGACTACCTTATCCAAATTTGTCTAGGTTGACAGAATTCGAATACCCTCTCTCTTGAGTATGTGTGTTTTGCTTGATAATGCTTTCAGGTGATTTTTGGATTATTGAGAGATTTTCCTATGTTTAATGAATTAATGGATTATAGTTGAATTAATGATTTAATTATATCCTAAGTTTATTTTAAATAATTAATTAAATTGAAATATTTGAATATTTTGATTTAATTAAATATTTAATTGAAAAATATATTAAATGTGCTTATATGATTAATTAAATAATTAAATATTTGGGTTGCATGCATTATTGTGACATAAATATTTAATCTATTTAATTAAATTTTTTATTAATTACAAGTGCATAAATGTGTTGAAAAAGTATTTTCAAATTGAAATATCTTAACTTGTAATTAGGAGTCAAAGTTGAGTTGTGGCAATAAAGCATATTTTATTTAATTAATTTGGATTTACTTTCAATTTTCAAGTTGAGTTAAATTAGGGATTGACTTGGGAGTTGTCATCAACCTTTGCATGTTTAGGGGAATTTGAATCTCTTTAGGGGGAATTGGTCATTCATTCTCTCATAACAGGTTTTTGAGATTGGAAAGCTCTTGGTGATTTGAGATTTTTGAAGAATTGTGGATTGTTGTGGATCCTTGTTGCTTTGAAGGTTTCAGGATTTTCTATTGCTTGTGTGTGTGTGCTCAGATCTTCATTGTCGCCAAATTTGTGGTTGAATTGGGCTAGAGGGTTATTAGATTTGCTTTCATCCTCCAAGCTACATTCTTCTGTTTCTTGCATTGGAATCAAGATAGGCTTCATTTGCCATGTATGGTTTCAATTTTGTAGATCTGAGGTTTTCTGTATTGTTTTAATGCATGTTCATTATTTTTGGCTTTTAAAATGGCTTATAGTTGTTTCTACATTTTTGGGTGTTTATAGAAACCCTAGATCTGAATTTCTTTTAGTTTCTATATTCTTAGCATCGTAGGGTTATGCTGTCAAAATTTCAGGAGGAAATTCCCTCTAGATCTCTTAGAAAATGAAAAATTAATCCCTATTATAGTTTAAACAATAGAGAAAAATTAATATATGGATTATTAGGGTTTTGATATTTTCAGGTGTTTATTAGCCGCTTGGATTTATCATTTTTATGATTATGTATTTCTCAGCATATTATAGTCATACTGTCAAAATTTTGTGAGTAGATCTCCTATAATTCTCCCAGAAATTGAAAATTAATCTTGTCTATAGTCTTAACTATAAAGAAAATAAATTAAATTAGTTCCTAAGTGTTTTCATTGTTAAAAATTAAATCAATTGAAAAAAAACCACTCTTTGTAATTATACAGACTAGTGAATAAAAGTTACCAGAAAGGGAAAAAGTAAAAAAAAGGCCTTCTTACCTTGTAATTTCTGTTTTCAGAATTATTATATAAAAAAAACTCTGTCTTTACAAGAAAAAAAAAAAATTTACATTAAACTTAATGTATTTGAAAGTTTTAAAAAAAAAAAATTAAACAACTGTAAAGTGCTGTTATGGTTTTAAAAATTAAAAATTAAAAATTTTGACAGGGGCGGTGGGACCCCATCCCCACCCCCCAAGGCCTCAGCGCATGTAGCGCTTGGCGTACCCCAAGGGGGGGCCGCGCTGCCCTAGGCAGCACGACCACCCCAAGGGGTAGCCTGTTGCATAGGCAGCATCCCTTTGAGGGCGGCAGTTATGTACCGCGGGGTACGGGGGGCCTGCTCCCCCTCCCTAATGTTAATTTTCTTTTTTTTTAATTTTCTTTAAATTTAAATTAATAAAATTTGTTAATTTAAATTTATTTAGTGTTAATTTTAATTAATTTTTTTTTTATATTAGTTAATTTTTAATTTTATTAATTTTAAATTAGTTTAATTTAATTTAATTATTAAATTGAACATTTAGTTTAATATATGTGTTTATTATTAACACAATTTTATATATAGTTTTAAATTTAATGTATTAGATGATAATTATGTTTTAATGTATTAATCATTAATTTAAATTAATAGGCTTTATTCATTTTAAATTAGATTGATATATTGATTAATAGTGTAATTAACTCATTAATATGTTTTATTAAAATCCATGGGTTAAAATATAGTTAACAAAATTAAGTTAATCATGATGGTTCTTAATTGTGAGGTAACTCGAGACCCGGGAGTTAGATGAATCTAATTTAATGGATTATCTTGATTAAATTATTTAATTTACCAGAGGTAGTTTTAAATAATTTTAATGCAATTGATTCCAGATTATTTCAATTTAAGATATTAGTTAAATGAAGTTTATGCTTGGATTAGCTATGAATGTTTATATGCTTATAGTTCAATTTTCAATTGTTTAAGACGTTCTGTTTCCATGCATCTTTATGGTTCTATTGTGCTTGAATGTATTACTGTTGGGGGCATTAGACGACCTAGGATGTATACAGAGGCTGGGGGGAGATGTTTATATTTCAGTTACTCTATGGTGTGTGTGTTCATGCTATTACCCTAAACTGGCCATGATGACCCTTTCAATTATGTTATTTGCTAGTGTACCTATGTGACCGTTCCTATTGTATGGGATACTGATTTGGGGTACACTAGGGTTGTGACCTATGCTAGATCTATTAGGATCTATGAGCCTAGGGTAGGTTACCTAGATGTATAGTAGGAGGTGGCTTGCAATAAGTTATGTGTCCGTAAGAGACTACTGGATTACTTATTGTGGAGTTTATTAATAAGTGATAACTAAAGACATTTGGGGATATTAAAATGGATTAATAAGATGTGTCCTCACCCATGCTTGAGTGCTAGTATAGGCTAAGATGGTGTTGAGAAGATGTCAGTTTCCCTACAAGGTATCTGACATAGTTAGTGGCCTTGTCAGTTTGAGAGGTCATTGGCTCCGTGTATGGTCACTTAGGTGCCAAAATCCATTATGATTATCATGGCTAAACTTAAGGGTTAAATGTACATGATGACACCTTCCTTTACACATGCTAGTTTTCCTACGTTGTCAGTTGCCTCTGGATTAGTGAGCCATACCTTTTTATGATGATTAGTACACTGGATTAGAGAGCTATCAGGATCCCTTGCTTAGTGGTTATTCCTTCTTGGTTTTGGATATCCGATGGGGTCTATTGTTATCTCCTCAGCATGGTGGGGTCGACCTTTGTGGTTCCACATGGATGGGTGGTAGTGATTCTTTACCCATTGAGATTTGACGTCCTTGTACCAGGTGCTTGATGGTTCTTACAGATGAGATCTTTATGTTCCTTCATCATTTATTATGTAATTTCATTATTGTAATCTTGTATTAGAGTATCGCATGTGGTACCTAATCTGGAAATTATAATATTAAGTAGATTAGAGTGATTACCACATACACTGCGACATGTGTAGTGGATGTGATTTTATGGTGGTTTCATGGTTATCTATGAGGATTGTAATTATGGTTATGTAATTTGTATTTGTTATGTTTAATCAGATGGAATCTTTGGTTATATTGTTAGTTGTGTTTTGCTAAGTAATTCAACATCAAGGAACCCTTGAGTCGTGTAATCTATGTGAGTGTAAGACATGTGTATAAATGGTAATCGCTTCCACGTGAATGTATGTTTCTTTATGTTAACTTTAAAAAAAATTATTCAGCAAACATAGTGACATGTACTAGGTTAATCTCTCTTGGGTTCCCTGGCGGGGCGTTACAGGGAGAGATAGAATCAGAAGCTTCTACATCTATCTAGTGAAGGGAATGAATATTGAAGAAAGTACTCAGCCAGAATCAAATCTAATCTAGAAGAGCTTACCAAGAGCCAGACATTTGTATTGGTTATAGAACAATAAGTTTGGTAGATTGATGAACTACAACTGATATATTTCATATTTTATTAGTAGTAATGTAGTATGTTGTCATCAATGCCAAAGGGGGAGATTGGTGAACTATAACTGATTGAATGTTTGAAGATATTAAGTTGATGATCACCGAGCTGTAGAAAGTTAATGCAAGACATTAAATCACTTAATGTATTGTATTTTCATTGATGTCAACTTGACATAATCTAATTGATTGTATACATAATGTCAAAGACTTCAAAGATCCAAAGAGATAAAATTTATGCTATCAGTAATGCATAAAATTTCAATATACACTAAGTGACAACAAACACCGATGGATAGTGCACACTGACAGATAGAGAACCCCAAGAGAAGAGTCACAGTGATACCCAAGAAAGAAACCCGAGCAAGCATTATCGACAAGAAGAACCAAAGACATACTCGATGAACAGACAACCCCGATGGACGGACAGAGATGCCTGAGGACAACTGAAGTCAAGACTGAGCTAACAAGGAGTTAAACACCAAAAAGAACTAAATTTCAGAAATGACAAAAGACTTAGCTGGAAAGAACTAAAGATGGAGTTAATTGCTTGATTACATTGTTTTCATCGACAAGTTAAAAGATAGAGATAAGCTAGAGTTTTAAAGTTGTTTTATTCCAGTTGTCTAGGAGAAATCTATGGGATAAAACTAAAGTATGTTTTAAAGCAAGAATGGTGAGATTTCCAGATCACATTAAGAACAAGAAAGACAAAGGCCTAGAAATGGTGAAATCATGTCTATAAAGAGACAATCCAATTCATTATGAATTAGGGGAGTGAATAGAGAAGAGGATGCTAAAAATAATACTGGTGAAGAAATACTTCATATAGTCCTGATCAAACAAGCTAAAGAAAAAAGCTAATATTTTTGCGGACACCGAGCAATAGAGAAGCACAGTATCACTGAGCGGAAAGAAGTGGAGAAAAGGTATTAAAGGGAAAATTGATCAGAAATGTATTATGATCTTACAATAGATCTTAAAATCTACAAGTCCAAGTTGTATTTATGAACAGATCATATATTGTTTCAGTTTAACCATTGGATCAGAAATTCTCTTAACTAAGTAGGACTTAACAATCCTTTATATATTGAGATACGTCCCAAGGAGTATCAAAAGGTTTATCATGAAGATAGCATAGTGAATGCCAAATATCAAGTGATAAATTGTTAGTGATAAATCCTCTAACAAGGTTGCACTTAACAGTGTGTTTGTAACCTTTAACAGGGTTGGCTCTTCATCGAGCTCACTTCAGAAGAGTGAAAATTTTGGGTTACCGGTCCCAAGTGGTTTTTTCCTTAACAGGGTTTCCACGTTAAAAATCCATGTGTCAAATGTGTTTATGATTCATTTCTTTGATGTTTTGCTTTACACATTAGTAAATGATAAACACTAATTTATTTACTGTATTTTAGTAAATGCTAGACTACTATTCGGTAAATCTTAAGAATAAGGTTTAACAGTGAACTCTGAGCAGTAGTTATTTGATAAGATTATTTCAAGGCATATATCTTGTAGGACTGAAGATAACTAGAGGATTATAATTGTGGTACTAAGTTTTTGGGTTGATTTATTGAAATATTTTTGAGGCCACTGATTCACCACCCCCGCCCCTCTCAGTTATTCTAACAGAGTTCATATTGTCATATTTTGTAATGTTGTCAAAAAGTTGTTAAGATGGTGCAAACTTATCAATGTTGTTCCTATTGTGTCCAATCATGTAAGGTATATTTGATCTTTTTATGATTGGTTTTAAGGGGTTTACCAACCTTAAATAACTCAATGGCATCAACCAAAGGGGTGGAAAATGGAATGTAATAAATATTAAGTAATAAAACATTGACTATTCCATGTCTTAAGAATTTATGTTACTATAATAGTCAATTATATGACCTTGTATTGTGTCATTATGATTTTTGAATGATTGAGAATGATGGAGAATTATACTACCTTTCATATGAATCTAGTTTCATTGATTCTTATGCATATTTGAACAAGATATTGCATTTTATTTGTAATTGGGCCTGAAATCGTTGCAAATGAGGGTTTGGATACAAAAAATGATGATTTATGGCACTTCCCATAGGTAGAAATTATTCTAAATTGGTAGGATGAAGGCCTTCGTGGTGCAACATAAGATTGTGTAATATTTAGGATTGTAAAATTGTGTTAGTTGTCAATTTAATGATGCCCTAGTCTACAAATCCTGTGATTTTAGCCTAATTGACTAAGCATGGATGTCATTTTAGTAAAATGAAGGGAGAATGTCCTTTCCAAGTTGTGGAATTTTTTTATTAAGTCCAGTTGAGGTGCGCTTCATCCTTTAGAGTGAAATTTGACAATCTAGAGTCAAGGAATCTTATAGATGATTTGTAAAAGAGGGATAATTAGGCATAATGAGAATATTACTAGTCACTTATTGAATCATGTATTTCAAAAAAATTATACCATCATTTTTATATGTTTTATCACTCTCAAAAGGGTACTTGAATGTGTGTCTAGTTGGTGGATATCTGCCTTTTCTTGAAATGTGTGCCTTGTTTTTTTTTTCATCTTTGAGGGCTAGTAGGGAATAATCCTAGTTGTGGGTATGCTTAAGGGTTTGAGGAGATCATAGTACTTTTGAGTATTAATTGGCTTGGACATGTTTTTAATACCTATTCTCAAGTGTTTCAATGACTAGGTGGAGGAGTTGAAGCCTTAATGCACTTTTGGAGTCTTGTAACCTTGTAGGGGTACTAGGTAACTTGGGGTAACTTAGAGCTTGAGGAGAGTGATAATGGTGAGTTGGTTGGGAACCAACCTCTGATGAGATTATGTATTTTTTAAAATATTTAAATGCAATGAGTATTTCATTGAGATGGAAATTCCCTAATGTGGTTATTTGTTTAGGTTGTGAGGGAGATATTAGCCCATTGTTGTGAAATCTACCTACATTATGTAGAGGTTAACCCTACCTCTGCATCAATTGGTATTAGAGACTAGGTATGATGAGTAGAAGTTGGTTTTTTTTTGTGTTAAATAAATAATGCCTCCTAAAGGTAGTGCATCTCTTGCTAGGGAAATAAGGTTGATGAGGGATTCTCAAGAAGGTGTTTTGGCGAGGATGAAACCCCTCAAGAGGAAGAGATGAATCCAGAGGATGCAAGGATGGCAAGGATCTTGAAGCTAGTCAAAGAAAATAACCACAAAACCAAACCATATTTACCTGTGTATGGATGAAGACTAGATGGAGTTGAGATCATAGACTAAATTAGAGCATTACATAATCACTTTGAATGTGAAAAAGTGCAAGAAGACCATAAGATAAAGGTTTAAAATTCAAGATTGAATGGGCATGCTTTTCTCTAGTGGTATTTTGTACAAAGTAAGAGAATAAGAAAGAGGATAAACAAGATAAATCCCTGGGATAAGATGGTAGATAAGATAAAGGAGAATTTCCTCACTAATGACTACAATATCCAATTGTTCAAGAGACTACAAAACCTAAAGTAGAAAGTGTGTGTGTGTAAATGGGTACCTGATGAAAATGACACAAAAACTCAATAATTCATTGCATTAGCTTGAAAGGTTAGATAAAACATGCAAAACCACTAATATTGACCTATTTCCTGCTAACTAGGAGGAGTGTAATTAGTAACATATCAGCCCTCAGAATATGCTACAAATTAGTGATGAATACAACCTAGCATGAAGGATTTAAGATTAAAAACAAGCTAAAAGATGATAAAGCATGCAATCTAGCTCTAAAAGATGAAATGGAAACAAAGAACTAGCATGATATAAACAGATGAAATATGAATCTAATGTTAATTCAACAGCATAAAAATGTATTTTTGATCTAAGGTGAAGGCTTATTTGCTCTCAAAATAGGCTTCTATTTATAGAAGAATGGGAGAGAGAGAGAGGGGAGACAAGGTTCATTTATGAACTAGGAGGCTCATAAATGAATATTTAAGAGCCATTAATACCTAAGGCATTAATAAGGCATGGGAGAGACATGGGCTTAAGGTCTTCATATTAATGAAGGCATTAATAAAGGTCTTAAAGAGGCAAGGGAGGATGTAAGAGAGTGGCTTGAGAAAATGGACTTTTAAGAAAGTCTAGCTTGAGAAAGTGGACATTCTCAAGTGGGTTGAGTTGTTAAGTATTCCTTAATGGAATGTGACAACATTAGGAGGTGGGTTAGAGTAGAATTTAGGATTAGGATTAGATTAGCACGAGTGAATGGGTTGAGAAGGGTTAGAACCCAGGGTAGAAGTGGTTGAGATAGGTTAGGTTGGGGTTTAGGGGAATATTAATAAATGAAATAAAATTTTGTAATTCATTTAAAAACATAGGAATTAATTATTTAAACAATGAAATTGCTTTTTAATAATTAGAGAACTATAGCCATTTTAATTAAATTAAATAGGCTAGGGGAACGGGTTATTTGTAAGTGGGTCTTTGATTTAGGGATTTATTTAATTCCTTTATAATTAAATACTATAGCCATGTTTGATTTTGATTTGATTTGATTGGTCAAAATTGATTTGAATTGTATGGCTATAATAGTTATTATAAATCAGTGAT
>MU228515.1:1059585-1069661 GCA_018584345.1 Thuja plicata | reverse complement strand
CAGCCAGTTAGGTTCAAACTTTCCTTTCTGCTCTCTGTTAGGCTGGCTCTTAGGATTCTCTTTCAGGACAAGGTCCCCCACTTCAAACTTGCGTGGTTTAACCTTCTTGTTGTAACCTTTGGACATTATTGCTTGGTACATTTTGAGGTGATTGAACGCTTGTTGTCTGCACTCATCTAGTAGGTCTAGAGAATTTATTCGATCAATGCGGTACTGTTCATCAGTAACTAGTCCTTGTAGAGAGATTCGTAGAGATGGGATTTCAACCTCAATAGGTAGTATTGCTTTAATGCCATAGACTAGAGAAAATGGTGTGGCTCCATTTGGTGTTCTGATGCTTGTTCTGTAGGCCCATAGTGCCAGATTTAGTTGTAAATGCCAGACTTTCTCACAGTTCTGTGTAGGATTTTGAGAATATTTTTGTTTGATGCTTCAGCCTGTCCATTACCTTGAGGATAATAGATCGAAGAGAAATGTTGAGTAATGTGAAACTGTTTACAGAGGTCATCAATGTCTTGGTTTTTAAATTGGCCCCCATTGTCCGTCACAATTGAAGAGGGTATCCCATATCTACAAATAATGTAGTTCAGAATGAACATAGCCACCTGTTGGCCAGTGGCTTTGATTAGCGGCACAGCTTCGACCCACCTTGTGAAATACTCAGTGGTCGTAATGATGAACTTGTGTCCATTTGAAGAGTTGGGATATATCTGTCCAACCAAGTCAAAGGCCCACTGCTGGAATGGCCAATGTGTTATAAAAGGTATGAGTTCTCTGGTAGGAGCATGGATGAGGTTTCCATGTGTTTGGCATTTAAGACATGCTTTGGAAAATTGAATAGCATCTTTCTCCGTTGTAGGCCAATAATAGCCTACTCTGAGCAGTTTTGTAGCTAACAAAAATTTGTTTGAGTGTGATCCACATACACCTACATGGATGTCTTTTAAAGCTAGATCAGACTCTTCTAGTTCTAAACATCAAAGAAGTGTACCATCAAGACTTTGTCGATATAGGTTGTTAGTTATGAGGACGTAATGCGATATTGTCCTAATTAGGGATCATTTCTCATTTCTAGATAGATTGGTGGGAATGGTTTGGTCTGAAAGATAGGAAATAATACTGGCATATCAGGATTGAACGGGAGTATTTAAGGCATAGATTACCTGATATTTTGGATTGGTAAAGGTGGGATAGGATATTTCTTCCACCAAGAAGTCATAGCGGAATTGATGTTCCTCTAGTTGTAACATGGATGCCAAGGTAGCCATAGCATCTGCAGCTTTATTCTCTGATCCTGGTTTCTGCTGAAAGGTGAGGAAGATAAATTATTTCCCCAAATCATCAACTAGTTGTTTGTAGGGCACCAATTTTTCATCTCTTGTTTGATATTCCTCGTTGATTCGATTGATAACTAGTTTGGAGTCACCATATATGTGTAGTTCGATGATCTTCCATTCTATGGAAAGCTTGAGGCCACTAACCAAGGCTTCATATTCTGAGATATTATTGGTGCATGGAAACATTAATTTATAAGATTTGGGAACTTATATCCTTGTGGAGTAATGAAGAGAACCCCAGCTCCAGATCCTTGTTGAGTGAATGACCCGTCAAAGTACATCTTCCATGAATGTTCGGTGAGATGCATGATTATTTCATCAAGAAATTCAATTAGCAATGTTGTATCATCCTAGAGTGGTGAATTAGGCAGTTGATCTGTAAGCGCCTGTCCTTTGATAGCCCTCCGTTCAACATACTCAATTTCAAACTCACTAAGAATGGGGACCCATTTTTCCAAACGACCTGTCAATGTTGTTCTACTTAAAAGATACTTCAGAGGATCGATCTTAGCTATGAGCTTGACTGTGTGAGAGAGCATGTAGTGTCTTAATTTTTGTGATGTGAAGACAATGGCTAAACATGCTTTCTCAATAATGCTATAATTGAGCTCATAAGCGACTAGAGTTCTACTAATGTAGTAGATAGCTCATTCTTTCTTTGTTTCATCCTCTTGTACCAGTAATACTCCTAGTGATGTAGCTGTAGCTAAAATATATAGGAGCAAAGGTTTCCCATGAATAGGTGCCATAAGAATTGGTGGTGAAGCTAGGTACGCTTTTAATTCCCTAAAAATGGCTTCATAGTGTTCATCCCAGTTGAATGTAACCCCTTTATGTAGTAGCTTAGTAAAGGGTTGTTCCTTATCTGCAAGTTGGGACATGAATCTCCTGATAGACTGGAGTCTTCCTTGTAGTGTCCTCATTTGGCTGATATTTCATGGAGGAGTCATCTCTTGAATAGCTTTTACCTTTGCCGGATCTACCTCAATTCCCTTTGCCGATACTATGAATCCTAGGAGCTTTCCTCATTGAACCCCAAAGGCACATTTCTTTGGATTGATCCTGAGTTGGAGTTGTTCCATTCGATCTAATATCTTTCCTAAATATGCAATATGAGTACCTCTTTCCTTGGATTTAGCCAGTGTGTCATCGACATAGTCTTCCATGTTTTTGTGCATCATTTCATGGAATATGGTTGTCATAGCTCTTTGATATGTTGCTCCGACATTCTTTAGCCCAAATGGCATGATGTTCTAGCAAAATGTGCCCCATGCACATGTGAATGTGGTTTTCTCTTGATCCTCAGGGGCAATCTTGATTTGATTATAACCTGAGAATCCATTCATTAAGGAATACATCTGGTAGCCAGCTGTAAGGTCTATAATCATGTCAATATTTGGTAGAGGTAAGTCATCCTTTGGACATGCTTTGTTGAGGTCCCTGAAGTCTGTGCAGATCCTAATAGATTTATCAGTTTTAGAAACTGGGACCACATTGGAGATCCAAGCTGCATAGGCAATGACCTGAATGAATCCAGCTTTTAAGAACTTTTCTAATTCTGCTTTCACCAGTAATGCAACATGAGGATGCATTTTTCTAAGTTTTTGTTTCACGGGCTTGATCCCAGGAGCTATAGATAAGTGATGCATAATGAGATTGGGATCTAGCCCTTGCATATCAATGTAGGACCATGCAAAGTTGATCCTTTTCTCCTTCAGGAATTTTGCGAAGTGTTCCTTCTCTTCTTCTGATAGGTATTATCCTAGATGAACTATCTGAGGATCTTCAACAGTGCCCAAGTTCACTGGTTGTGTTGGTTCAATTAATACCAAAGATCTTTCCTAAAAGTGTTCAGGGAGGATATCAAGAGTCTCATCCTTTGGCACCTCTAAGAGGTTTTCACCATCAAATACATCTTTTTTCTTTACTATTTTGGGATCTGATAATGCCACAGAGTGGTTTTCACCATCAGTCCACTTTTTCTTTTTATTTTTCAATTTGTGACTAAGAAACTTGATATCCTCCTGTGATATGTTCTCGCTCCTTGCATTGGTGGAAGAAGGGTGAGGTTCACAAGCATTAAGATAACAAGCTAGGGAGTAGTCATTGGAAAATGTGAGTATAGGTGTAGGATATGTTTTAGTCCAATCAATGAGATCTAGAAGTACCAATTTTAGGGAGGTAGGTTCTGAGAAGGACAGCATCGTGTTAGCATCAAAACTGTTAATCGACATGACATGGTCTGTTAAGTTAATATCTTTGATGTTTAGGTCAATAAGAGAGAGATCGTTGTTAAAAGGGTCATTGTCAGCCATATATGGATTGAACTCTAGCGACTCATCAGTAGATAACTCATCTTCATCTCTTTGTAAAAGGAGGCTTCTTGCTTGTAGCCTATGAAATTATTGTAGAGTTATGTATTCACCAGTGTCTTCATCTATGATTGGAGAAAGGAACTCTTCTTCTACTTCAGGAGGATCAGTGTCATTGAAAGGGATGTCTGACGTCTACTAGGAGCTACAAAATCTACAAAAATGTGAATTGTTTCTATCCCAATTTCTTCAAAAGCAATAGATAACCGATCATACTCATAGTCATGAGAGTCTGTGACATCATCATTATATCTATTCAAATATTCAGCAATCTTTATTTGATGGACTCTGTTAGCTGCTTGTAAATCAAAGTGAGGTAGATCTAGGACATGTGTAATAGTGACCAATTGCCCCCAGTTAGGATGTAAATTCTATGGCTGGGGTTCCTCTTGGGTGATTGTAGCTATGGTGTCTCCTACCTCTTGAATGGGTGGTTGTTCTAATAAAGGAGTATGAAGATCCTGTGGTACCTCAAAGCTAGGTACATAGCGTTCTCCTTGATATTCAGGATTCTCTATACCAATATGTAGTAATCTCTCATAAATCCATGGGTCTGAGACTATTTCATCTATTTTATTACTCTCTGCTTCAGAAGGTGGACTCTGTTTTGAAGGAGGTTTGTTGAATTGAGTATTAAAGCCCAATCCTATTTTATCTTTGTTGAGGAAGAACTCCATGGGTATAGGTTCGATGATCCCTCATCCTGTGTCATTGAGAGGCCCTTTTCCTTTGTATCCCATTTGTTTGAGGAACTCATATCCTTTTCCATACTGCTCTGGGGATATCTTTACATTTTTTACCTCAGAGTCCACCGGTTCTCCTTTGTAAAGCCAATTTAAGATTGCCTTCTCTTCTGTGTTATTTGAAGAAGACGTGGATGCCTTTACCATACCAGTAGCCTTGTGTACTTCTTCTTCCTGTACTGCAAGAGGTGTGAATTTTGATGATGGTTTTCCGTAGGATCTTGGTGATACTAGAAGCTTTGTCAGGGAAGGATTCAGGTCCAACTTGTATTCGCCCATACCTATTTCTTGAAGTTTCAATGTTTTGCAAAATCCTTTCATGACCATGTCCTTGGTAGTTTCAGGAGTAATTGCATCCATAGCCTCCTTGTTGTGGGTAATCATGCTACCTATTTTAATATTGTTGCAAGCGTAGTTGGCATTTGTAGAAATTATTACCTCTATTCCATTATGTGGAAATTTGATGCATTGATGATAGGTGGATGGTACAGCCTACATCTCATGGATCCATGGTCTCCCTAATAGAATGTTGTAGGCTAGTGGTAGATCCAGAACTTGACATATAACATCTCTTTCAATTGGTCTAACTCTGATGGGTAGACAAATAATACCTCGGGAGGATCTTTCTTCCTCATCATATGCTTTGATGGTTATTTTATTTCTAGATTCAATTGTTTGCTCTGAGAGGCCTAGCCTCCTGACAAGATCTAGTGTACAGATATTTAATCTGGCACCTCCATCTATCAATACACGTCTAACATGGGATTTATGAATAAGAACTTCGATATGGAGAGGTTGATTGTGTGGATGGGTCAGTGATTTTTCATCCTCCTTAGAAAAGGAGAGGTAATGTGGCGCTGAGATATGATTGACCATCGCTTGTAATTTGTTTATGTCTATATCCTTTGGAACATTAGCAGTGTGTAGAGCTTGTTCTATAATTTCTCTATGCACAGTGGATAGTTTGAGTAACTTTAAGATGGAAATTTTGGCAGTAGTTCTTTGCAATTGATCCACCAAGTCATATTTCACTCCGGGAATAGTGACCACATGTTTTTCTCCTGGTTTAGGTATAGTGGTAATAGGAACCTTGGGTGTAGATGTCTTTTTTGGAGGTCCCTTGATTGTAACCTGTGCTTGGCTCTGGGTTACAGCATTTATGGAGGATGAGGCTCCTTTGATGGTGACCATGTTGATAGACTCATTCTTAATGTTGAGCATATTGATCACGTTATCATTTTTTGAATAGGTGTAGTTTACCTCATTACCTTTCCCTTTGGATGTTTCTCCTTGATTATAATTGGGGAATGGTTTATTAAATGTTGTGTGATCTTCATTCATAGTGTGTCTATCCACCTTGATTTTACCCCCTTCAATGAGGTCTTGGATAACGTGCTTGAGTTTGAGACAATTATTTGTTTTATGTCCCTTATTTTTGTGGAAGACACAGTAAGAGTTATCATCCCACCATCTAGGTTTGACCATTGGTTCCCAAGGTTTAGAATCAGGAATCGTAAGGACTTTGTTATCCACCAATTTTTTTAGGACGGTCTCAAGAGGTTCTCCCAAAGGTGTGAATGTTCTTTGGGGTTTTGAATTCCATGTTCATCCCTTGTCATTATCATTGTTGGCTTTGGGAATGGGAGGTGTTATTTTAGCCTCCTTGCTTGCTTGCATACCGTTGGTAAGATTGAATGTTTTGGTTTTAGAATTAATGTTGGAAGCATCAACCACTCTGTCATTAACAACATTTTTATTTTGCTTCCACCATTTAGGCTTGGAGTTGGAGCTACTGCCTTTGTTTTCATTTTGAAGGGTAATCTCCCCCTTTTTTACCATGACCTCTTTGATACGGAGAGCATTCTTAATCATCCTATCGAAGCTAGGAGAATCTTGCATTTGTAGAGCATAGCTCAATTCAAGTATGAGATTATTAACAAAGATCTCCATCTTTTCTGTTTCAGGGATGACTCTTGGATATCGTGCAAAGATCTTCCTCCATCTTTGTAGGAAGTGTGTAAAGGATTCTCCTATTTTCTTCTTGGTATTACATAAATCCATCATGGTGATATCGTGTTGAATTTTGTATGAGTAGTGTTGAATGAATCGTTGCATCAACTCTTCAAATGTCTTAACTTTGGGATTTAATTTTGAAAACCACTCCATGGTGTTTCCTCCCAGACTTCCTGGAAATAGTCGCATGAGGTAAGTGGGTTCATGCATATACTCAATGCTAAGAGCACAAAATTCTCTTACATGGTCATGTGGATCAGTTTCCCCTGTCTATTTGTCATATTTTGGTCTTGCCACATTAGGAGGAAATGGAACCATGGTGATACTCTTATCGAAAGGAAATGGACAAATGGCGTCCAAAGAGTATTTGTTTTTGGTTTGTTCTTCTCTTGCTTGAGATTTGTGAGCTCAGTTTGCATTTGATTGAGCTTATTAGTAAGGATAGATATGGGGTTTGGTACCTCCTTTTCTTTGAGATCATTCACATCAAAATTTTGGGGTAATTTAACACCCGTGGATGCTAAATGGAGAAAGTATTTTTCTTTTTCATCTCCGATTATTCGTTCCAATAGTTTGTGGATTCTTTTGCTTTGTTTTAGCTTTTCATATTCATCTTCAAGGATTTCTTCATCACTATCTGACCCAAACAGATTACGTTCAAACCTGGGTCTTTCTTCCTCTTCCATGCCTACGGATTGTGCTTATTTTCCATCGCCATAACCCTCAAAGGCTTTACTCCAATCGTTAGTGTTTCTACCCATTTGAGGTGAATCAAGATCAAAAAGGGAATTGCAAGAAGTTTCTCCTTGAAAGTGTGATTTTTTAGGAGGCAATTTTGATCCTTCGGTTGTGTACTTGTTGCGTCTTGTGTTAACCATGAAGTTTGTTTCTCAACTTTGTCAACGTTTCCCAATATTACTAGCAAGGATTCCAGATCGTTCAAGTGGGTGTGTCTAGGTAGAAGTAACTGTTTGTTTTTTTGCTAGATGTAAATGATTCCAGTGTCAGAGGGTTAGAATGCCCTGATAGTGAGCTGGGAATCAAGTTGTTGATAGAGAATGGATAGACCACACATATTGAACTGATCATGGAAGACTGACTAAGCATGCAAGGTAGACATTTTTGAAAGTGTTTAAAAATAATAGCAGGGAGACCAGAAGAGACAACAGGGACTAGCTAAAGAGAAAAAAGGGTACCTAAAACAACAGAGACCTCCCAGGAAAGACTGCTAGAAATGCCCCATGCCCAGGATGCAAGCTCCTAGATATGATCCTCTGACAGAACCAGATGTGATCCTAAACCCTAGATACGATCCTAGAAAATTGGATGCGACTTGTTGCTTGAATAAATGTGATATAATGCACCAGATACGATCCTAAATATAGGATACGACTCAGGAAATCCCGGATGCAATTTTATGATGGACTTGTCATTTTTGGTCCATTTTGAGAAATTTGCGTTTTGAGGAACGTGAATCTGTTTGTCTCCAAATTGCATCAAGGGGTATTTTGTTGGACGTAAAAGACACTTGTAATCTAGGGTATGAAATTTATTGATTTTTAATGAGGAGATTATCTGTTTAATGACCTTTCTGACACGTCAGACAATTTTGCATTGTTAGAAGGGGTGGATCAAAACACACATCTTTTTCCTATTCTCTAGGTGGAGGATGAAAATCATTTGCTCGTTGACTTAGGTACACACTCAAAATGCTAGTCAGAATACAGCCATCACCAAGCATGCAATGGCTCCAATCATGATGCTATATTAGCCGACTCCAAACGCAAGTGAGGGCACAATATGAGAAGTGTCTTGGGGCAAGTACTTTTTGCCTTGCACAAAGATTATCACCCTTTCAGGGATGAATCAATAATTCTTCAGTTGAATGTGTTGTAGATTATTGGGCAATCCATTCAAAACTGTCCCCCATAGAATTGCATAAGGAAAAATTGAGGCATATAGCCCTATGAGTACCTGAATATATATAGTCTCACAAGCAAGATTGAAGCGGCTCCGCTCTATATATACCCCGATATGTTCAAGGAATGATGTCAAAATTCCAAGAACAAAACTAGTTTCATCTTTCGAGGCTTTGGCCTACAAGGAAGAAACTATTTATAGTGAGTTGGAAGGTTCGGTGTAAGACCTATCCTCACTTGGGTCATTTCTGGGAGATTTTTTCCTCAATCGGCAGGCCCTCTACTGTTAAAAAGAATGGTAACCAGGATTGGCGAGCTTAGGATTTCTAGATTTCTGATTCTTCAAAAGAAGAAGAGTATACTCTCCTAGTCCATGTCGTTTTCTCCTCAAACACTATAAACAAGGTTCTTTCCCCCAAGCTATGTTGAGCTTGTTTTAATGATTCCTATTTAAAGAAAGCAGAAAGGAAAAGTTTGTTTTGTCCAATTAACCACAATGATTTAATGCTTTGTTTTGTCCAATTACTTTCCAAAATGAATTAAATGATTTTGTTCATTGAGCCCACATGATTTAGTACTTTGTGTTGTTTAATTACTTTCCAAAATGAATTAAACGATGTGTTTGTTGTTCAATTACTCCCAATTTCATCACAAATGATAAGACAACGTCCAACTTTCTAATTTTCCTCAAGAGGAAAAAAGTATAATATCTAGTTGTCTATCAAGTGAGAAGAAATAGTTTTAAGTTTATGAAAACTGGGAAATAAAAGTCAAGATGGAAGGGGTTTGGTAACCTGTAAAAACCACGTTATTATCTATTTAATCCAACTCCATGAAAATTGCTAAAAACAACCTGCAAACACTTGTTAGGCTGCAAAACACAGAAAGCACAATTGGTTGAACTTGTTAAGATTAGATAAATCAAAAGGGTAAGCTTCAAAACCAGATGCGATCCTAAATTCTTACCATATGTGATGTAGTATCTGGGATGTGATCTTATTCCCCAGATACGAGCCTTTGCTGACCAAATGTGATTCAGGACCAGATACGATCTGAGAAATCCTGGATGCGATCCAAAAATTATGCGGTGCGATGGCATATCCGGGATGCGAGCCTGCAATCATATTTGTGATTCTGTGTCTGATTCCTGAGTCTGCAAATGGCCAAAAAATGTTAGAAGACAAGGCTAAAATCAAAATCAAGCCCCACAATGGGCGCCAGAAATGTGTGTGTGTAAATGGGTACCTGATAAAAATGACACAAACACTCAATAAGTCATTCCATTAGCTTGAGAGGTTAGATAAAATATGCAAAACCACTACTATCAACCTATTGCCTGCTAACTAGGAGGAGTGTAATTAGTAACATATCAGCCCTCAGAATATGCTACAAATCAGTGATGAATACAACCTAGCATGAAGGATTTAAGATTAAAAACAAGCTAAAAGATGATAAAGCATGCAATCTATCTCTAAAAGATGAAATGGAAACAAAGAACTAGCATGATATAAAAAGATGAAATATGAATCTAATGTTAATTCAACAGCATAACAATGTATTTTTTATCTAAGGTGAAGGCTTATTTGCTCTCAAAACAGGCTTCTATTTATAGAAGAATGGGAGAGAGAGAGGGGAGACAAGGTTCATTTATGAACTAGGAGGCTCATAAATGAATATGTAAGAGCCATTAAT
>MU228515.1:1044397-1059338 GCA_018584345.1 Thuja plicata | reverse complement strand
GATAGGTTAGGTTGGGGTTTAGGGGAATATTAATAAATGAAATAAATTTATTTAATTCATTTAAAAACATAGGAATTAATTATTTAAACAATGAAATTGCTTTTTAATAATTAGAGAACTATAGCCAATTTAATTAAATTAAATAGGCTAGGGGAACGGGTTATTTGCAAGTGGGTATTTGATTTAGGGATTTATTTAGTTCCTTTATAATTAAATACTATAGCCATGTTTGATTTTGATTTGATTTGATTGGTTGAAATTGATTTGAATTGTATGGCTATAATAGTTATTATAAATCAGTGATAAAAATCACCTAGGATATTAAATTGATTTAAAGAATTATGCCAAGCAGTAACAGGGTCGTTTGGACATAAATCGAGGGTATGATCACACTTAGGGCAAATAGGGTCCATAGTTGTGACAGACCAAATTCAGGTGGTTACAGAAAGACATGGATGTAAAAACCTATATAGATGAGTTTTATAAATTGATTATAAGGGTAGGACATAATGAGGAGGATGAAGAAAAAGTAGCAAGGTATCTCAATGGATTGAGGTACAATATACAGGATGAGCTAAGACTAAGTACACTTAGGATAGTAGAGGAAAGCTATAAGTTAGAAATGAAATTCAAAGAGAAGATCAAGAGGAGACAAGAAAGGAAAGGAGGAGGAAAAGGAAACACTGGTAGAGGAATAGGTTCAAGGAAGTCATATGAGAACCAAGATGAAAGAAAAGACAAGGAAAAGTTTATTGATTCAAGGGTTTGATTCAGAGGTTGAAGAAAAATATTTAGAGGTAAATTTACAGATCAAGGAAGAGGTTCCAATGCATTCTTAGGGAGATTTTATCATTTCAATAAATTTGGCGATCAAGCTTGGAAGTATCCAAAAAAACAAACCTCTACTTCACATGGAGGTGAAAGGAGTCAATTGGTTTATGAGGAGTAAAATGAGGGTGTTAACTCTCCATCGTAGCATTCAACTCCTAAGGTTGGTGAATCATTAATGGTGTGAATAAAACTAATTAATGCATCCAAGAAGAAGGAGATGGACCAAAGGAGAACAGATTTCAAAACCACTTGCAAATACAAAGGAAAGGTATGAAACGTTGTTATAGATTTAGGGAGTATTGATAACATAGTATGCATAGAGATGGCTGATAAATTGAATTTGGAAAGGATACCTCATGAAACACCTTATAAAGTATCTTTCTAAATGATAATCAATCTATTTTGGTTAATGTGTAAGATTTGGTTCAGTTTAACATTGGTGAATACAAGGAAAAGATTATTTGTGATGTGTTGCTCATGGATTGTTGTCATTTGTTGCTTGGGAAACCGTGACACTTTTATAGACATGCCATATATTATAGAAGAGGTAATACTTATTAGATTGAAAAGGATGGTATAAATTTTACACTAACACCATTGCATGAGGATTTTAAGGAGAAGACCAAGGAATCTAAGGTGATTATGTTAGGTAAGAAGTAATTTGTAAGGATTGAGGAAGAAACACATGAAAAGTTTGTATCCACTTCAAGGATTGAAGTTGTCAAGATAGAAAGTGTGTGAAATGATCCACTTTTGATGGGAAAAGATAATGCTTTGGTGTCAAAAACAAATAAAGACAAGTTCAAGGATGAATTCCTCGTGGAAGGAAAAGATGGATTAGTGAGGAAGGATGGGATCATTATAGGAACAATACTTTGTTCATTGGTTCCAAAGGTGGTTAGTAGGCATTATAATCATATCAGTATAGATGTTTATACACCTAATGGTGTAGAGGTTACCGAGGAAAAGATTTGTAAGGAAGAGATTAAGGATAAAGGTGGAGTGAGTAAAGGTGAATGGAAAGTACAAAAAAGGATATTTTAAGCATATATCAAGGGTAAAGGGGGGGAAAATCAAATGTAAGAATAAGAAGGCTATGTTTGCAGGTATGAAGACAAGTTTAGTGATATTTCCATGTGAAGAGACAGTTGGACAACATCCATCAAGTAGATGAAAAAAATTTCATAGAGGGAACCAGTCAAAGGGAAGAGTTGATGCATGTTTCCAATTTTTGACTCATTGGAAAGGAGTACCAGATCAAAGGGCTTCTGGAGTATTAGAGAAATGGTGTGGACAAGATGCAATAACATTCTCAAGGGACTTGAGAACTTTTCAGGTCAAGTGTCTGGTGTGCCTAGGCACTATGTCAATCCTATCATGTAAAAAAGTAATTTTGATAATTTTTGGTGTCTCAAGTATTTAAATCATTCAATAAGGTCATTATAGACCATGTGTGAGTCAATTGGAATCATTTAACTTAATATTTTCATATTTTGTAATATCGTCAAAAAGTTGTCAGTATGGTGCAAAGTTGTCAATGTTGTTCCTATTTTGT
This sequence comes from Thuja plicata, assembly GCA_018584345.1. NCBI lineage: Eukaryota > Viridiplantae > Streptophyta > Pinopsida > Cupressales > Cupressaceae > Thuja > Thuja plicata. Next base: position 1,056,952 of record MU228515.1, on the reverse strand, counting down.
TTAATCATGTAAGGTATATTTGACCTCTTTATGATTTTTTGTAATGGTTTTGGGTCTTAGGAGGTCTTTTTGGGGTCCCTTAACAATTTTCATAAAAATTTGTCACTTTTGTGTAAAGTTGTTATGGCAACTTTCTTACAAAAGTTGTTCCAGTGGATAAAAGTAGTTTTGTTTTTGGTTATCATTCAAATTTAAAATAAAAATGGTTGCAAGGGGTTTCCCAAGATTGAACACACCCAATGACATCAACCAAAGGGGTGGAAAATGGAATTTATTGAATATTAAGTAATAAAACACTATTTGTTCCACGTTTTAAGCATTAGTTTGACTATACCAGTGGATTGTACAACCTTTTACTATTTCATTATCATATGTGAATGATTGAGGATGATGGATAATTATGTTACCTTTTGTATGAATCTAGTTGCATTGATTCGTATGCATATTTGAACAATATATTGTATTTTATTTGTAACCGAGTTTGAAACCCTTGCAAATGAGGGTTTGGATTAAAAAAGTGAGGATTTATGGCACCTTTGACTGGTAATTCTCCTAAATTGGTAGGATAAAATCCCTAGTGGTGAAACATAATATTTTGTAACCTTTAGGAGTGGAAAATGGTGTTGGTTATCAATTTAATGATGCCCTAGTCTGCTAACCTTGTGATTTTAGCCTAATTAACTGATCATGGATGTGGTTTTTATAAAATGAAGGTAGAATGACCTTTCCAAGTTAGGGAATTTGTTGGTTCAGTTCATTTGAGATCTTGTTTAGCCTTTGGAGTGAAATTTGGTGATCTAGAGTCAAGGAATATTATAGATGCTTTGTAAAACATGGCTAATTAGGCCTAATGAGTAGATTACCAATCACTTATTGACTGATGTGTTTCAAAAAATGTTTATCATAATTTTTCATATGTTTCATAACTCATAAAAGGGTACTTGAATGTGTGTCTGGTTGGTGGAAATCTTCCCTGTCTTGAATTTTGTGCCTTATTTTTTTCATTTGTGAGGGCTAGTAGGGAATAAGCCTAGTTGTGGGTATGCTTAAGGGTTTGAGGATATTAGAGTTATAGGTCTTAATTGGCTTGATTATACCTTGTCTCTAGTGTTTCAATGATTGGGCAGAGGATTTGAATCCTTAATGCACTTTTGGTGTCTTGTAACCTTGTACGAGTACTAGGTCACTTGGGGTAATTTGGAGCTTGAGAACAGTGATAATGGTGAGTTGGTTGGGAACTAACCTCTGATGTGTTTATGTCTTTTGAAAAATCTTTAAAAGCCAAAGTTTTTTTCCTTGAGAGGGAAATGTCCTAATGTAGTTATTTTTTTGGGTTGTGAGGGAGATTTTAGCCCATTGTTGTGAAATATTCCTACATTGTGTTGAGTTGAACCCTACCTTTGCATAAGTATAATACTAATATAATGATATAATATTCTAAAGAATACATATGAAGGTAGAAGTAACAACCTTGCTAATTATCTAAAATCATTTCAAGATCTCAGTTCCATGTCAATCACATTTATTACAAGAGGTACAACATAACATGAATTCATCTAAATCAAAGAGAAAACTCAAGAATATATTCATGCATACATAAGCATATAGAAGGTACATGAGCAATAGGATTAGATTAGAGGAAATATGTGCACATAAGCACTATTTTATCTAGAGATATACAAAAGTATAGGAAAGCACTCATAGACTACATGATCATATATCTATACATTATCATTTCATTATGAGGTTCATGCAAGAAACCAAGTTCATCACTTGTTACATAAGAACTTAACCCAATACTGATCAATCTTACATCTTCAGAATATCATAATATATTACTATATTATAGGTTACCTATACAATAGTTAGCATAGTAATTATATACTCCCTATACAATAGTTAGCATAGTAATTGTATTCTCTCTTGTAGAAATATTATTTATAATAATATGTGAAGAGTCAATATTTAGCAAATTTCTCATGAGTGTTCTTATCCGACCAGTAAATAAAATACATAATAAAATAGCATTAGAAAAATCATGTTAGAGTATGCATTAGTTGCATTAGGCACATTTTCATATGTTGCTTTATTTAATTGTGCACATGCTAAAAAAATTTCTCATGCATATTATTATGCATAATTGAGCACATGTTTGCACATTCATGCTCTAGCTTAAGTTCACTTAGTGAGCCTAAATTTAGGATAATCTTGTCTAGTTGCACTCCAATTTGCATATTTTAGTTATAGTTTTTTTATTTTTAGTAACTATTGCCTTTTGGATATTTTAGCACTCTTGCTTTCTATAAAGCAAGTCATTCATTCAGTCATTGTAATGTATCCTAATCCTGATTCATTGTTTGTGCAATCAATACAAAATTTTTGGGATGTTATAGAGCATATTATATTTGCTTCGTCTCTTTTATGTGATGGGTGTTTTTCTTGTACATGATTCTTGGCTCTTGTGGTTGTTTCTTCAACTCATATATGGTATCAAAGCTTAATCATTGCTCTTACATGGTATCAGAGCGCCAGTTCTGACAAGTTCTTATCAGTGTCCTTGAGGAATCCAACCTTGGGTGAATTTTTTGTGCACATTGGGGTAAAAAGAGGTCACTATTGAATTCACAGTGCCCAAAAACATAAAGATTGTCAGCCTTTTTGTCAAATTTTGAGAAGTTGAAGAAAAAAAAAATTGTAGTAAGGTTCTTGTCTTGGGATCTGTGCCAAGTTCTCTAAAGTGTCTCAATTTACATGTAGGTACAAAGATTTTTATTATTGTGTTTCAATTTTTCTCCTTCAATTTTTTTAAAAAAATCTTGTTTTTAGCCTTTATTTTTCCCAAAAATAAAAATATAGGCCTCCCATGAAGATTAAAAAAAAAATCTCTTTTTTTTAATTATTTTACAAAACTTACTTAATTTTTCCTAATATTAAATTTTCAAAAAAAAAAGGCAAAAAAATCCATGCATGTTTTTCCAAAAATAAAAATAAAAAATAATTAAAAAGATGACAAAATTCCAATTAAAAAGGAGGGGGGTGGCAGTTTGCATTTTTTTAGCAAATATAATAAAATTTTAATTAAAACCCTTTAAAGTGGGGGATACCACTCCCACGTACCATACTTCCCATGTGTGTTGACTTAAGTCTTTGGGAGGAATTTTGTTCCTTAATTTAAGGATGATTTTAAAAAAAAATTTAACCCCAAACTTTTCATACATTCATGTGCCTTGACATCTTCCTTAAGCATGGTACCTTGCCAAATCACATTCTGGTTGAATTTTATTGGGGCCCCAATTTGGTTGAGTTTTTTTAGTAAGAAAAATTTATAAAACTTCCTTGTGTAACATAATACTTACTTGTAAAACTTGACTTAGTCATTTTTCCAACTTGGCATTCCTTGCACATGACATTCTCGGGTTTCTCTTATCCCGATAAACCTCTTACTCTATTTTTTTTCTCACTTTAATTAGATTGTCAAAATTTACATGACACAACCTCTTGTTCTATAACCATGCATCTTCAACTTTAGCATACAAACAACTCTTAATAGATGTATCAAGGTAAAATAGGATACCTTTAGATTGTTCTCCAGTGGCAATTAGGCTTCCTTTCTGATCAATTAATTTTACCTTCCCATTCTAAAATTCTAGTAGGTGACCTGAATTTTTTAGTTGTGCCACACTCAAAAAATTGTACTTTAATCCCTCAACCCAATATACATCATCACATCTTGTATTATTTAACAAAATTATTGAACCTTTACCTTTCACAGGATATGGAGCATCATTACCGAATCTAATATATCTTCCATTATCTTCTTCCATAGTCATAAACTTAAGTGTATAACCAGTCATGTGGTGTGAACACCATTGTCTATAATACAGGTACCATTTTTTCTTACATGTGATATTAGGGCTTTTTCTTCTTGTTTTTCTTCATCACAATTGTCCTTGATGGAAACATATACAACTTCTTTTTTGATATCATCATTTGTGTCATCATCAGTTAGTCCTTCATTAGCAATATGACATGACCTCTTACCTTTATTTTTGTAATCTCAGAATCTCCTAAATCTCTTTTCTCTTTTGTTCTCATCTCGATTGTCTTTATTCTCATCATTGTCATTGTCAGGGCATCTAGAAGCAATATGTAAAATCTTATTAAATTTAAAAAATTTCAAGGGAATCTTACCTTGATACTTACCTTTACCTCTCTGTAGTCTTCTAGCTAGTATAGCTTCAAATTCTCTTTCATTTGCTTCATCTTTAGCATATAGTTCTTCTAACTCACTCTTGCAGCTATAGAATATCTCACTAGCACTACTTTCATAACCATCACTAGGTCTAGACTCCTTAGAACTTCCAATCTTCAAAGATGATTTAAATGTAGAGTCAATCCTATTAGTATAAGGTAAACTATTATCAAAATAATTATGCTCAAAAGCAATCAACTTACCAATAGTAGCATCCAGTGAAACAATCATCTGAGGAATGGATCTTAGTTCTTGTATTGTAGACACTCAGATGGCATACATAGGTAACAATGTTCTCAACAATTTTCTTATCACACCTTCTTCAGTAATTTGTCCTCTAACACCTCTAATAGCATTCACTATTTCCTTTAGTCTAGTGTTGTATAGTGTAACATTTTCACCTTCTTTCATTCTCATGGAATCAAATTTCCCTCTTAAGCTTTCAGTTTTTTCCTTCATAACATGTCGATCTCCACCATGTATCAATTCAATCCTATCCCACATCTGCTTTGTTGTATTACATCCTATAATATCATTGAACTAGAGGTCGGTGAGTGTAGATGATATCTCAATCATTGCTTGTGTGTGGTCTTGTTTTTCTCTTATCTGCTCAACTATCAAGGGACCAGTTCTCGGTGGTGTATACTCATTGTCAACATAATATAATGCATAATCTCCAATACTAGATAGGTGCAACCTCATTCATTTTTTCCATGTAGAGAAGTTATCCTTATTCAACTAAGGTGCCTCCCTCTTATACATCTTCAGATCTTTAACTGAATTATTTTAAACTTATCTCTTGGAGTACTTAGCTCTGATACCAATTTTTGGACTAGGTGAATCAAAAAACTATGATACTTTATACTTAAAAACTTAACTCTGATTCAACTTGATAGGATAAACAATAACAACAACCAAATCACCAAATATCTTCAATAACTTAAATAGTAACTTGCACAAATAGTAAATAACAAGTACAATAACCATTCAACACTTTTCATACCAAATTTAATGAGGAAACCCAATTTAGGAAAAGCCTTTGTGGGAATTGTCACCCACAAATGAAAATTCTCTTCTGAAATATGCTCGGTTAAAAGCTTATCCTGTTAAAGATTATATACACATTTGTTAAATGTGACCCTGTTAGGGGATTTACCTCAGACCCATTAAGATCTTCACCCTGTTATGAGTGGCCTGGTTAGAAGGCTTTGAACACTCTTTTAGAATGTCACCTTTCTAAAGGATTTTACAATAAGACTATTAAGTCCACTCAGTTAAGAGATTTTGTTGTTACAAATGCAAATAAGCAATAGTATGTAAGATGATCTGTAAAACTGAAACTACCTCTTACTTGATAAGATCCCTTTATGCACTCTCAGACTATTGACATCAGCACTTCATCAATCTCTTCACGTAGACTTAGATTTATCACTTCCTTGCTCTTCACTGCATCACTTGGTGGCACTTCAACACTTCAACTTGCCAGCCATTTATTCCTCGAATTCATCCTTTAAAGAGACTCTTTTTTGCCTCTTAATTTGCTTAATTGGGTTTTACTTAAATCACACTCAACCGTTAGATTATCTTTTTGAGCTAATTCAATGAATTTGAAACTTGGTTAGCCACTTTTACATCACCTCGGAACTTGCACTTTTATTGGAAATAAAACCTTCACTTTTTCTGCTTAATCTATACCATATATTTCTTCCTTGAATTTTCCCATGTGTAGATCTTGTAACCAACTTCCTTTTCATTCTTGGAATCCTCCAGATCACTGTAGCATTGCATTAAATGCATTCTTATCCTTGTTTCTAATATATTTTATGCTTGGTAACTAACTCTCAGTTCAGTGACTAACATGCACTTCTCAGTGCTTTAATGTCTCGATGTCCTGATCAACTTTCATAACCCTTTACCGATAGACTCTCTCTACTTGGTAACTTAACTCTTTAGTCTTACCGACTTTCTCAATCTATCTCAAGATGATCTTATCATTGTCTGATCTTTATATATTACCAGATTAAAATAACTTCGAAAGATATGGAAATTCAATATGAACTAGAAATCAATTGCTTGACATCAATGAAAAAATAACAACTGATCTAATTCTTTCTACAATCATGTAGACCTCTGATCTCAGTCTTCATCATCATCTCCATTAGTTGAGTAACAAATGATGTGTTAAGTAAATAATTAAGAACATTGATACCTCTTTATGTTATTAGGGTTTCTTCTATTCCAGAGTTAAGATCTTTAGGAATTGGTATTGTCACTCTTGATGCATTGATTGGAAAGTTGACTACTTTTGAACTTAGTAATTTTGATAACAGTGTACCAAGAGTTGAAGCTACATTAAGGACATCTATGTCTCTTGCGCCTACAAGGAAAGGAAAGGAAGTTGGTTATGAATCCTCTTCTATGTCAAATTACTCTAATGATTATGATTCTATCTTGTCTAAGGAAAAGAAATAAGAAGAGTTGGAAGAATTTATTTCTACGAGATTACCTAGAGGAACCGCTAAGTACAAAGGACTACCTCTTAAATTCTTTGTTGGATTGCAGGTATCTTAGCTTTGTAATAGAAGCTGCATCAGCCAAGCAAAGTATGTGAGGGAATTGTTGAAGACTTTTGGTTTATAAGTTTCTCAACCGGTTGGAACCCCAATGGTGACCGATTGTAATATATCTAAGGAAGATGATTCTAAAGATATGAATACAACTTTATACAGATCCATGATCAGTAATTTGCAATATGTTGTTCATAGTAGATGTGATATAGCACATGCAGTTGGGACAGTTTCAAGATTTTAATCAAATCCAAAGGAATCCCATATGGTGGTTGTGAAGAGAATCTTTAGATACTTAAAAGGGGCTAAAGACTATGGTCTTTGGTATGATCACAAAGGAGATTTTAATTTTCAAGCGTATTCACTAACATTGATTGGGAAGGTAATGTGGATGATAGGAAGAACACAGGTGGGGGAGCTTTCTTTATTGCAGAAAGACTTGTGTCATGGACAAGAAAAAAGAATAATTGTATTTCCCAATCTATTGTAGAGACAGAATATGGTGTTGTTTCTATTAACTGCAATCAAGTTTCTTGGATGAAGCAAATATTAGAATGTATTAAGGAAAAGTTAAACTGATGATTATCTATTGTGATAATAATAGTGCTATAAACATATCCAAGAACCCTATAATGCACTCTAAGACCAAGCATATTGCAATAAAGTATCTTTTTCTTAGAGAGAAGCTTCAAGAGAAAGAGGTTCAGTTGGAGTATGTGCCAACTAAGGAGTCGGTTGCATACATTTTTAAAAATCCACTACCAAAGGATTTGTTTGAGTATCTAAGAGGAAAGTTAGCGATCATTCACATACCTAAGAAAAATTAAAGTGATGTTTCATCAGTCCAATGTTTTGTATTGGAAATCTTTGATTGGATTGATGTAATAAAGGGCTACTCCATAGGGGAGAAGTCGGTGGTAAAGGTAATGGATTCAACATCCAAGGAGAATAATTTATTATTTCTATGGCATCTTTTGCATTGTTTTCAAAGGGAGATATAAGTATTGAATTTTCAAAGCAATCAAATGATTCAATTCAGAGAGAAAGGGAGAGATACATAACAATTGATAGATTCAGTGTAAGAACACTAGCATAGAAGGTTATCTGATTGAGAATATTATTGTGTTTTCATCAATGCAAAAGGGGGAGATTGTTGGCATAATTGATGCAGTGATGATAAGTAATGTGATGGTACAGATTTGGTATTGTGATGATCAGTTATTGTATTGTCATTGATGTCAAGTATTGACCTAGTGTTCTTAGTGTGTTTCCAAGTATGTCAGAATGATGAACAATATATTTCAAGTGGTTTTAGTTTTCATGGTCCTTAAGGGAGACTTGGGAATGTATTTATGTGATAATTGTATGATTTCAACTATTGAATGTATGATTTGTGTAAGTTATGATTGATTGAGGTATGATAGTGCAACTACTAGAATAGTTTGTGACTGAAAATGAGATATTTGATTGGTTTATCAAATCTATGATGATTTAGGTGGCATGATCATAGGATTGTATTGTCGATACTATGATAATTTCATGGTTATGACTTTGAATTTTTGGATGATCGGTGAGTATTTTTTGTGGTTACAGAAGTTGTTTCAATGAAAGGTGACAATGCTTTTGTGCTACTGATAGTAGATCTTCTATTGGTGATCGATGATAAAGTTGTGATGAATCATTTGTGTTCCATATGTCATGATGGCATGTATTGATTCATTTATGGTAATGTGTTGGCATTATATTGATTGAGGTAGACATTTTATCAAGGTGTAGGCTAAGTTGGTTAAAAAGTGTATGATTGTTCTTGATAAAATAAATTGTAAGGGTCTATCATATGGATGACCTATTTGGTAGAGATGTTTTTTATATTGGGATGTGTGTTTTGGCATGATTTATCTAAGCGTGAAGATTGGAAAATTAATTTCAAATGTGTTAGGTGAGATTTGGGTTGATGGAAGTTTAGGGATTGAGTAGTGATATTTATATCATAAAATTGAAGACTTGCATGTGTAGATCATAGATGCAAAGGTTAAATCAAGAAAGGGTATACTAGAGTCATCTAAGAAAATATTGTATGTGTTACAGTGGATCCATTCAAGCAAAGGAGTTTCTATTTCCAGATCAAGTGACCCTAATAGGTTTCCTATTATAAATCCCTTAACTGAGTAGACCCTAATAGGTCTTATTTGTAAATCTATTAATAGAGTGGCTCATTAACTTGAGTTTGAAGTCTCCTAACAAAGTTACTCCTTAAAAGGTAAAGCTCCTAATAGGGCTAGAGTCAAATCCCATAATTGGGTGGCATCTAACAGTTTCTTTATAATATCCTAACAAGATGTACTTCAAAAGAGTACATTATTTCTGGGTGTTTATTCCCACTGTCATTTCATCCATTTGGGTTTCCACGTAAAATATCTATGTTATGTTTCCCATTCATTGTGGTGGTTGTGTTTATTTGATCAAGTTTCATTTTCTTATCTATCAGTTAATTTTTTAATGTTGGTTTTGAGTTAAAGAAGAGAAAATTTGTAGATATCTTTGATTACTGATTCACCCCCCCCCCCTCCCAATAATCTTTGACCCTTAGGACTAACAATTGGTATCAGAGAAATGGTTCTCTTTGTGGTGAAATTTAACAACTTGAGTTCAAAGATCTGAGAATGATGAGGAATGAAGGTCCTCAATTCACAAGGGAGAACTACTCAGTGTGGAGTGGTAGAATGAAACTTTATCTAAAAGGTATTGGAAACTAGTATTGGAATCATGTTGTTACTAGGTATGTTACACCTACTGGGAATCTCAATGTAGATTAGCTAAAGGAACAATAAGAGAATACTACAGCTATAGAAGCCATTGTTAGTACATTATTAGATGAAGAGTTTTTTTATGTTCAAGATTTTGAGACCGCCTATGATATGTGGGAGAAATTTAAGATAGTGTATGGTGGTGATGCACATGTGCAGAAATCTAAGGTTGACATCCTGAAAAGAAAAATTGATGACATGAGGATGGTTGAAGGTGAAAACATTGAGAAGTATGGTTAGAAAAATAAAGAAGTGGTTGTTTCTATCAAGAGTGTTGGTGGAAATATTGAAGATCATGATGTGGTAAGTAAAGTACTGAGAACCCTGTTTCCTATTTATGAAATTAGGTTTTCTTCTATTCAGTATTTAAGATATTTAGGAACTAGTAGTGTCACTCTTGATGCATTGATTGGAAATTTGACTACTTTCTAACTTAAAAATTATGATAATAGTGTACCAAGAGTTCAAGCTGCATTTAGGGAATCTATGTCTCTTACACCTACAAGAAAAGGAAAGGATTTTGGTTATGAATCTTTTGCTATGTCGAGTTACTCTAATGATTATGATTCTATCTAGTTCGAGGAAAAGAAACAAGAAGAGTTGGAGGCATTTCTTGCTAGGAGGTTACCTAGAGGAATCGGTAAGTACAAAGATAGACTACCTCTTAAATTATTCTCATGCAACAAGATTGGACACATTGTTTCCAGGTGTCCTGATGGTGATAAGAAGGAAAATCCTAAGATATTAAAGGATAGGATAAAGAAGACTTGTTTTGTTCTTGAGGAAGGTGTTACCGATGAAGAATCTGAGGGTAATGAAGAAGATGAATTTATCTTTGTTGTTGTTAAGAAGGATCTCCTTGTAGATGGTTAAAAATCCCTAATTTCTAGCATGGATCACGGTGAAGAATGGGAAGTAAATAGTGGATGTACACATCATATGACCGGTGACAGGAGTAAGCTCACTAAGTTGGAAGAATGTGATGGTGGAGAAGTAAGGTTTGGTAACAATTCTCCTTTCTCAGTAAAAGGAATAGGATATATTGCACTAAATAGAAAAAAAAAATTGTGTTGATGTTTAGTGGGTAGAAGGCTTAGGGTATAATTTTTTGAGTGTAGCATAGTTGAATAAAAAAATTATCTTGAAAGGAGGTGTTTGTAGGATACTTGGAAGATCTAGTGATCTAATTGCTGCCATTATGTAGACTAAACGTAATTTATTCCGAATGAATGCTATAGTAAATAGTTGTCTAATTACAAAATTTGATGATAGTTGGTTGTGGCATGGGAGATTTTGTCATGTTAAATTTGATGGTTTGGTCAAAATAAGTAAGATAAATATTGTTAGAGTTTCTAAACAACTAGTGAAACCAGAAAATGTTATGTGCAAGGAATGTCAGTAGGAAAAGTTAACTAGTTCTATTTTTATTAGTAAGTCATTTTAATCTGAAGGTATTTTGGATCTAAAGCACACTGATTTGTGTGGTCCTATGATAAGAAGAAGATATTATGGAGATCAGTAATTTATGATTTTTGTTGATGATTATTCTAGGATTATGTGGGTTACTTTTCTAAAAGACAAATCAGATGCATTCTATGTGTTTAATGTGTTCAAAGCACAAGTTGACAAGGAAATAGGTAAGATTCCTAAGTGCTTGAGATATGATAAAGGTGGTGAGTTCACATCTGTGCAATTCACTGAGTTTTGTGAAGAATATGGAATTAAGAGGAAAATGTAAAATCCTAGAACACCTCAAAAAAATGGGATTACAGAGAGAAGGAACATATCTATTATTGATGTTGCAAGAACCATGATGATTAAAATATATGTGTCTCAAATGATTTGGAGATAATTTTTTACCACTTTTGTTTATACATTGAACTGGGTATAGGTGAACAAGGGCACTGATAAGACTACTTATGAGTTATGATTTGGTCACACACCTAGTGTAAAATACTTCAAAGTTTTTGGGAGAAGATGCTACATAAAGAGAGATGTCTATACAAGCAAATTTGATCCTAAGAGTGATGAAGGAATATTCCTAGATTATTCTTCAAAGAAAAAAGCATACAAGTTTCTAAACAAGAGAACCAACAAGATGATAGAAAGTGCAAATGTGAAGACTGATGAATTCTCAGAACAGAATGATGGTTCCAGCAAGAAAAAATTAGGAGATGGTTAGGGGATTGTATATGTTCCAACTAATGTAGAAAGAATTTGAAAATTAGACTAATGTGGATGAACCAGTTCAATCGGTAGAAAAGGCTCCTAGACCTAAACCAGTATTACCAAGGTATGTAAAGTTGAATCATTCTAATAATAAAATTATTGGTGATAAGAATGTTGGTGTTCAAATTAGAAGGAAGATTAGAGAAAGTATATGTCTAAATTATGAACATGAACCTAATTTTGTAAAAGAGGCATTGAAGAATGAATATTGGGTTAAAGCCAAGGAAGAAGAATTGAATCAAATAAAGAAGAACAATACATGGGTACTTGTTCCCAGACCTATTGATAAGAGTGATAGAAACTAAGTGGGTTTTCAAGAATAAATCAATGAAGCTAGTGAAGTAGTCAGAAATAAGGCAATACTTGTGGTTAAGGGTTATGCACAAGAAGAAGGCTTGGACTATGGGGAGACTTTTGCACTAGTGGTGTAATACCTACCCCTTTGTCTGTCTGCCTATGTCAGTTTCTGATCTCTTTTAGACCATAGTATGTGTGTGTTAGCTCTTTCTGGTGATTTTAAGGATATTCGTGCGTTACTTTTCAGTATGTTATTGATCCATTATTATCATGTTGTATCTTTTGTGTATATGTGATTTATGGTTGTTTAATGATGCTTATGTATATGTTAGGATTTCATTTCGATTATGGTTTTCTAACAATACTGACCTTAGATTTATATGCACATGGATCATTGTATGTT
>MU228515.1:1015190-1041265 GCA_018584345.1 Thuja plicata | reverse complement strand
TTCTAGGATCTTCCTTTGCATTGAAGTATGAGGTCATGTATACCTTGGTGTTTGTATTCTTGTTGTATACCCCGTGTGATGGGCCTGTTACTATCTCCTCAGCACGGTGGGAGTGGACCTTTGGTTCTACATGGTCGGGTGGTAGTGATTCTTATTACCATTGAGATTCTGACGGATTCTTCTTCATGCCTGGATGTTCCTTGTTGCAGTTTCATCTTCATAGTCTTTTGGAGACTTGTTCAATTACTTGAGACGTATATTCATACCATATGTTTATATTGGTTATCATCCTTGGAGGATGCATTGTATTGTTTATTATGTATCATTACATACCCTGCGACTTGTGCAGTGGATGTTGATTAGGTGGTGTACCTTATGGTATCAGTTGTATATGTAATCATTATTATGAGATGTACGTTATTGGTTTCAGATTATGTAACCTTTATGTCAGTTCTTATATTTGTATTCGTAGATTAATTGTTTAAGTAATTCTACGTCAAGGAACCCTCGAGGAATGTTATCATGTATGAGTTGTATTTCATGTATGTCATGTACTTATTTGTGTTGCTTCCGCATTGTTATTAATATTGTTTGTAAACATTTAAAAAAAAATTATTCCGTGAACTTAGTGTCGTGTTTAGGTTAAGTTCTCCTGGGTTCCCTGGCGGGGCATTACAAGTGGCTAGACTTGAAGGAGTGATGAATTTTCTAGCCTATGTTTCTTACAAAGGTTTTAAAGTTTTCCAAATGGACGTCAAATTTGCATTCTTGAATGGAATTCTGGAAGAGGAAGTTTACATAGAACAACCTAATGGTTTTGCACTATTAGAAGATAAGGAATTGGTGTGCAAGTTGCAGAAGGCACTTTATAGATTGAAGCGGGCACCAAGGGCATGGTATGAGTGACTCCACCATATCTGATCAAGATTAGTTTAATTAGAACAAGTGAGGACAACAATGTCTACTAGAATATTGAGAAGGATGACTGATTGTTGATTCCTGAAGTATTTGTGGATGACATCATTTTTGGTGGAAATGATGAGATAAGAATTGCATTTGCAGAAGAAATACAGACAAAATTTGAGATATCAAAATTTGGAGAGATAAAATTCTTTGTTGGATTGTAGATATCTCAGCTCTGTAATGGAATCTGCATCAACCAAGCAAATTTTTGGAGGTAAGCATTGAAGACTTTTGGGTTAGAATATTCTAAACTAGTTGGATCCCCAATAGTCACTGGTTGTAAGCTATCTAAGGAAGATGATTATAAAGAGGTGAATACAACTTTATATAGATCCATGATCGATAAGTTGCAATATGTTGTTTATTATAGGCCTGATATAGCACATGTAGTTGGGATGGTTGTAAGACTTCAATCAAATCCAAAGGAATCCCATATGGTGATTGTGAAGAGAATCTTTAGATACTTAAAAGGGACTAAAGACTATGGTCTCTGTTATGATCACAAAGGAGATTTTACTTTGAGTGTATTCACTTATGCTGACTAGGCAGGTAATGTGGATGATAGGAAGAGCACAAGTGGAGGAGATTTCTTTCTTGGAGAAAGACATGTCATGGGAAAGAAAAAAGTAGAACTATATTTCCCAATCTACTACAGGGGAAGAATATGTTGGTGTTTCTATTAATTGCACTCAAGTTGATTTGATGAAGTAGATATTGGAAGGTATTAAGGAAAAGGTAACTGAATGATTGATTATCTATTGTTAGAATTCTAGTGCTATAAACATATCCAAGAAACCTATGATGCACTCTAAGACAAAGCATATTGCAATAAAGTACCATTTTCTTAGAGAGCAGGTTCAAGAGAAAGAGATGTAGTTGGAGTATGTGCCAACTAAGGAGCAAGTTGTAGACATTTTTACAAAGCCATTGCCAAAGGATACATTTGAGTATCTAAGAGGCAAGTTGGGGGGTCATTCCCCTACTTGAACAAAATTAAGGTGATGTTGTTGCATCAGTGCAATGTTTTGTATTGGAAATATTTGATTGGACTGATGTAATAAAGGGCTACTCTTTAGGGGGAGCAGTTGATGGTAAATGTATTAGACTCAACATCCAAGGAGAAGAAGTGCCCGATAGTATGTCATCTTTGGAATTTTTATCAAAGGGGGAGAGAAGTAATGAAGTTTCATAGCAATCAGATGAGTCAGTTTAGAGAGAAAGGGAGAGATACATATTAGTTGATAGATTCAGTGCAAGAAACTAGTAGAGAAGGTTATCTGATTAAGAAGATTTTTTTTTTGCTATAAATGCCAAAGGGGGAGATTGTTGGAATAAATAATGCAATGATGGTAAGTGATGTGATGATAAAGATTTGGTACTGTGATGATCAGTTATTGTGTGGTCATTGATGTCAAGTATTGACCTAGTGTTCTTAGTGTGTTGCCAAGTATGTGAGAAGGATGAACAATATGTTTCAAGTTCTTTCAGTGGTCGTGATCCTTAAGGGAGACTTGGGAATGTCTTTATATGATAATTATATGATCAAAAATACTGAATGTATGATTTGTATAAGTTATGATTGATTGAAGTATGACAGAGCAATTGCTAGAAAAGTCTGTGACTAAAAATGAGAGATTTGATTGGTTTATCAAATCTATGATGAGTTAGGTGGAATGATCATAAGATAGTATTTTTGATACTATGATGAGCTCACATTTATGACTGTGATTGTTGTGGATGATCGGTGAGCATGTTTTGTGGTTACAAAAGTTGTTTCAGTGAAAGGTGAGAGTGCTTTTGTACTATCGATGGTAGATCTTCTATTGGAAATTGATGATCGAGTTGTGATGAATCATTTGTGTTCCATTTTTCATGTTGATGTGTCTTGATTCATTTATGGTGATGTGTTGGTGTTACATTGATCAAGGTAGATTTTTTATCAAGTTGTAGGTTGAGTTGGTCAAAACATTTTTGAGTGTTCTTGATAAAATAAATTGTAATTGTCTATCTTGTGGAAGAACTATTTGATAGAGATTTTTTTAATATTGGGATGTGTGTTTTTGTATGATTTATCTAAGTGTGAAGATTGGAAAAGTGATTTCAAATGTTTTATGTGATATTTGGGTCAAGGGAAGTTTAGGGCTTGAGTAGTGATATTTATATCATGAAATCAAAGACTTGTGCGTGTAGTTCATAGATGTAGAGGTGTGATCAATCCAGGGTGCACCATAGTCATCTGAGAAAAGAATGTATGTTTTATAGTGGATATGATCAAGAAAAGGAGTTTATATTTCCAGATCAAGTGACCCTAATAGGTTTCCTATTGTAAATCCCTTAACCGGGAAGACCCTAATAGGTCTTATTTGTAAATATCATTATAGAGTGGATCATAAACTTAAGTTTGAAATATCCTAACAGAGTTACTCCTTACATGGTAAATCTCTTAATAGGGATAGAGGCAAATCTCATAATTGGCTGGCACCTAACACTATCTTTGAAAACTCCTAACAGGGTTAATCTCCTAACTAGGAGTACTTCATAAGAGTACAATATTTGTGGGTCTTTATTCCCACTGTAGTTTTCACCTATTTGGGTTTCCACATGAAAATATTTATGTTATGTGTCACATGCATTATGGTGTTTGTATTTATTTGATCAAGTTTCATTTTATTATCTATCGGTTAACTTGTTAATATTGGTTTTGAGTTAAAGAAGAGAATATTTGCAGATATCTTTGATTACTGATTCACCATTGCTTTCGTATTTCCTTTCACCTATTTTATCGATGTTTATGTTTTATTGACAAGTAAATTTTGATGGAGTAAGCATGGCTTACATCAACATCCTTCTATTGATGAAACTTCTCTCCCTCCATACCCACGGAATGTCTTATTGAAGGCTTTATTTTTTTGATAAACTTTTTTCGGTGGATCTCAAAATTTTCTTCCTCTAAATGGGCCTTTTTTGATGAAACATGAGTTTTAAAGAAACATATTTTCCTTTTTTAGAATCTGCAAATTTCTTTGACAAAGTTTTATTTTGTTGAAACCCTTTAGGTTTTTTATTGATACTACTTTTTTTCATACTACATTTTTGATAAAAACACATATGTATTTCACTGATATGCTTGCTTTTTGATAAAATACCATCCTCCAAAAAAACCATTTGATCCTTGTTAGATATATGCCTCTCATAGAAACCCTTTTCTTTTCCATCAAGCATGATGATCATTACATCGAAATGGAATTTCGATGTAAAAATGACTTCAAAGAAATACTTTATCCTTTGTTCGATGTCCATTCTTCCATTGATAACATTCATTTTGATTAAAGTTAGATACTCTTCAATAATTAAATGACTTACACGCATTGCTCAGTCAGAAACCTTTTCAATGGAATTTCCTTTTTCAGTGAAACATTTTATATTTGTCTTTCAATTCATCAAAATTCTACTTTTGATAGGACTTATGAGATTATTTATCAATAAGGGACTCCTTTTTTATAATTTTTTATCTATATACCTTTTTCATATTTCATAAATAAAACAAGTTTCAACAAAACTCCTCTTTTCGATATAAACTTTTCCAGCTTCCTAGACATTATCATTCCATCGAAATCCATATCATTTCATCGAAATACATACTTCTTGGTATAATCATATTTGATGTATTTTGATATTTTGATGGATCTTTTCCCTATTTGACCGATGGCCAAACTTCTTTGATAAGTACTAATGCGATAAAATAAATTGGTGCTTTACCAAAATGTCATTGAGTGTGTTACCTCCAAATCAGTCTTAATCAAACACAAGATTCTTTGTTAGAAACCTCATTTGAAATTGAATTTTTCTGCTCAAACCTATGATATTTTACAAAACGGAATATACTGAACTCCCAAAGGTGAAATAGGATGATTTGTAAAGTGAATTTGGAGGGTAAGAACTAAACAAGGTAGGTGCTAACATTTTTATAAGAATACTTCAGTAAATTCAAAAAATGATCAAAATAAAAAATTCTTGGTGATGACTAAAAATGTCTATAAGAGGGGGTTATTCATGAATATCTAATGCTAACTAGACCCCTAAGTTTTGACAAAATTTAAGGCTTCAACACCACCTTTGTAGTTGTCTTGAGAAATAGTTACCTAAATGGGGAAATGGCTAGATCCAATGAGAGGTAGAATTATTGATTCAACTATGTTTTCCACCTCAGACCAATCCACAAATAAGAAAAATTAGTCTTGTTTTTATGCAATTCTGGTGAAATCTCTTCTCCTATTTGTCAAGGTGTACTTCCCATTCTTGGAAGGCACATCTCTCAGACTATTGGTATCAACAAACTATTAAAAGTTGTGTTGAACCCAGGATAAATTTCTTGTTCCTCTTTGCTTGTCTGAAATGTTAAGCGTGGTATTGGAATCTCCTCTAATCACTACCCTTTCCATTTTGTATTTCTTGTGTAGTTGTGTAATCAAAACCCAAAGATCCCTCTTTGCAGGGGTAGAAGTCGGACCATAAACATTAATTACATATTCTATTTTATTATTTTGATAATTTATGTATTGTATCATCATCTAATTTTGATGGGCTACCACAAGTGTACAGTTGGCATATATAGGGTTTCACAACACTCTAATCCACCCAAACATCCTTATAGCCTCCACAAAAAGACCATCCCACTATCTATGAAATATCATCTTATTTGCATGCTCCTCTTTGTTCCAATGATCAAATCTACACCACAACTATCTATTTGATGCCTGAAGAGGTACCATTTTCTAGGGGTGTTTAAGCCCCTATAATTTCCAACTTATGATCATCATGGCTCCTCTGGAAAGACCAAATCCTTCCCTTCCTTAAATTTTTTGGTTTAGGTTGGTTTTTCCCCTAGCATTCCCTTCCATAAAAAACTTTTCTTTTTTGGGTTTTCACTTTCTTTTTGGCAAGTCTGATTTTGGGAGTTTTTAGATTCAACAGACATTGTTCAATTCATCTTTCTTCTGGTATGCGTACATGAACATCTTCAAAGCTTTCATCTGGGTCTGAATTTCAATTAACTTCCTCAACTTCTATATTTTCCTTATCATCTTCTTTGTCAATATCTGTTCCCTGGTATCCTATTATTGTTTCAAGAACATTTTCGCTCACATCTTCATTTTCTGGGATGTGCACCACTACTTCCTTTGTCAGGATTTCAAGGATGATGGTTAATTTCTCTGGGATTTTGGGAGCCATGTCTATATAATTATCTAGGTTTTGGGATAATTTGTCCCTCTCTTCCTGCACACTCAATACATTCTCCTTGGGTAGCTTCACTTCATCCTCAGCGTATGGTATCCAAGAAGGTTGCTCCTCATTTTCCATTTGACCTTTGTCCTCTATTTTAGGCCAAAATGAATCTAGTAGCTCCATTTATATTTCTGATAAAGGTTTACTAATTTTTATTTTCTTTTCCTTTACTTCCTCTATCACTCCTTCCTATTCATATCTATTGAGTCCTACGATTGTGAATGTTGAGGAATAGGTTGTATTTTCACGATCCATGGATCTGCATCTAGAGCACAAGTTCAGATGTTCTTCCTTGAAAATCCTCTATTTTCAAACCTCAACCCTAGACCCCAACTCAATTTCATCTACAAGATTATAGTTGGCAAGAATGGCTATGCATATTTTGAAGTATGATCTGCCCCTCCTATCCTCTACTATTTTATCCATATATTTGTAACTACCAAGTTTCCTCCGAATGGTTTTGAGCATTTCCTCTTCCCAATAATATGATGGAATGTCGTTTAAGTGTATCCAAATAAAATTTTCTCGTATTGAATGATTCCATCGACCAAAGTTGGGGCTCCATTTTATGGTTTGTATCTGAGAGTCATCCATATAATATTCCCCTTTGTTCTAGGAGATCATTTTCTCCCCTTTTTATTGGAAGGTGATCTGGTAGTATTTATTTTTTAGTGGCCTAACTACAATTTTGTATCCCCATAAATTCAAACACCATTTCCTAATTTCATCAATGCTTGTATCCTGATCCTAGCCCCATTTAATGAAAAAACCTAGATCTGACAACATATCCTTATTTCTCTTCATCAACTCTTCATCAAATTGAATAGCAATATTGTATGTAGGGAGGAACTTAAAAAGATATTCCTCATTGATCTACAAGGGTCCTGCATCATCTACATTGATTCCCTTGCCTTTCTAATATGTCTGTTGGCTTGGCCCATTCAATCTTGTCCCTTGTTTCTACATTCCTTCTCCAAGTAACCAAAGTGTCTACCGTGGGATTCAATTTTACCTTCAACCCCCCATTCTTCTTATTATGGAATCCATGATTTTTAGGACCCTGCCAATCCACATGTTTCCCTTTCGATCCCAAGTGCGCCAATTCTATTCCTTTGTTTCCTGATATCTATATTAGGATTTATCCAGGGTAGATCCTTCTATCTTCTTTTCCCTAACTTTTGAGGAAATAGATGGGGGTGTTTCCATCCTAAATTAGTATGAGTAGGTCCAATTTGTTTATGTTGGGATTTATTGAAGCTATGTCATTCATCATTGAAAGGTAGCATCTTGTCTACCCATTACCCTCACTCAAAATCCCATTGAGGTCTATAACCCTCATTTCTCCCACCACAAGAAAATTGGTGGTCATTGTTTTGATGTCCTACCTCTGATCCTTTAATGTCATACACTTGACATCTATTGTTAATTCTAGTTTTGGATGCTTCCATCAGTATATCTCTCTTCACTTATTATCTCCATCATGTTGTTGGTTGACTCATCCAATGCTCATGCTTGTGTCCATAATTATGCTCTTGCCAAAGGTTTTCATAAAAAAAAGCACTCATCTCCATCTACTTTTATTAATAATATATTATAAATATTATATTAATATATTATATTTAATAATAAATTATATTATATTTAATAATAAATTATATTATATTATAATATTATTATATTCATTTATTTATTTATTTGTGATTATATAAGTATATACTTTATTATTATTTATTTACTTTTATGATATTAGTTATGAATTTTAATCTTGGGAAAAAGGGGACATCACAATTGTTCCATTAAGGTTCCATGTGGAAAAGATCTAAGTTCAATACTAGAAACTTTTCTAGATTGAGTTTGTGGTTTGTCAGAAGAAAGCTACTAGAAGGGATTGGAAAATTTTGGAATCTAGGAGTAGTAGATTGGTTTATAAATATTTCAATTACTATGAATCCTATATCAAACCCTGTATAGTCTATATGTCTCACAAAATCTAAGACATATTTTTCTTCAAGATAAAATACCCCAGCTAGAAAATTGAAAGGAGAAAATAGAGTATTAAATATTTGGTAGATGCATCATCCACCAATGGTGGCATAAATAAGTTTTGGCTAAAGTTTGACTCCTTTGACTTGTAATAATAATAAAATGTAATTTTCACATACTTAAATCTTCTAAACTTATAGAGAAATTAGGTCAAATAGATATTCTTCCATCTCCTCCCTTAATTTCATTAGTCTCTTATTCTCTAGGTAACCTGCCTCTAAACTGGGCTATGACTACCTGATGCCATATTCTACATCACCTATCTATCAGGGTATCCAAGTATCTAGCTCGTATTTCATAATTGAAATGTGATGGATAATAATGTCCACATATGGAAAGTGGACATGCAAGAATCCTTTTCATTTCCATCTCATGATATCTTTAGGTATCAGGAAAGATAAATAAATAGGAAAAAGTCATTCTCTAGAAATTCAGAGATTAAGTTGTGATTGGTGGACACAATCCGTAGTCCTTTCCTTAATACCCTTTTCTGGGTATAAGTATGAGATTTTACTTCTAGAGATTTGAGATTACCCTTATTATCAACATATTCCTCTTTATCTTCAAAGATATTATGGATAACTTAAGGAAGTGAAGAAATTGCATTCAAATATCTTTGGTTCTCCATTGTAAGAATTAAATACTTACTTGGTCCTTAGATAGATCTATTTTACTTCTACTTTCTCTGGCTTACGGATGCCCTTTAGTGATCCTCCTTTGGATTTAATATGAGACTTATGCTTGCGGCTCCACAATTATTTTTAGATCTAAACTAGAACCTTCAATATCTCATTATGCTACTAACATATAACTTCAAATGAAAAGGCTTTACTTGACCAGGTCTAAATAGAACATGGCTTTGATACCATTTTAATTAAACAAGTGTACGACTTAAATAATTTAGAAATACAATTTTGAATTTTTTCTATTTATACCCCATGAGGTGTGCCAAGTTGTTTGTACATCGAGAAAAAACTAAGTCAGTCCAAAGAATAGGTCAATGTGCTCATACCCATCGTATGTACATGAATGTATATGCAATGAAAATACTTTCAATTGCACAACAAGAAAAATCATGCAAACACAAGAGCTACAAAGTAATCAAAGCATGCTAATAACTTGAAATACAACTAGATTTTCACTACAACCTTAGATGAGCTAAAACAAGTACACCAAAGACTTGTTTGATTTTCTCTTAGAGATTTTGTGGGTGTTCTCTCCCAACACAATTAATCCCACTATGATTTATGGTGAAGGGTTGAGAAAAAGTATGAGGAACTTGCCCCAATCTTCACAAAATGATTAATGCAAATGAAAATCCTATTATAAGAATGAAAATGCAAGAGATTACTATCTAAACTAAGATTGATTTCATTACCTAACATGTAATATCTAGATTTGAAATGAAAACTAAACTAGTATGAAAACTAAAGTGCTCAAGTTCTTACATTCACTAGTTTCAAATGCTTACTCTCACTAGTTGCAAAATAAGGAGTGGGGCCTTCTTTTATGGACTTGTCATGAAAATGAAGGGCTAGGATTAAGAGGTGGAAAATGAGTGGCTAAGATTAAATTTTAGATAGTGTTTTGGTGGGAGTGAAGGAGATTAAGAGGCAAAATGAATGAGTGGCTAGGATTAAGTGGTTTAAATTGAGGTGTTGACTTTTAAAATAAAATCCAAATGAAGAGACAAGTGCCAAGTGTCAGTGCCGAAAGCTCAAAATTTTGGAGTTGATCCATGTGATTGCACATGATTGACTAGGAAAATAGAAGAAAATGATTAGTGAATTGACAAAATAAACAAGAAAATTATTTAATAATGTATAGGTGGAAAATGGATCCACACTCTATACTTAGGAGAGGAAGAATACTTAGATTTATCCTCCAATGAGACCAGATTAACACAAAGGTAAGTGTCAATTCGTGATCTATACAAAGGAGATAAATGGCTTGGGTTAACTTCTCCCTCACCTTTTTAAAGAGAGGGTTTAGGTCAGATAAATTGAAAGTATTTGAAAGGTAAATCTAGAAGACTAATATTGAAATGAAGAAATAAAAAGTACATACCTCCAAAAAAAGAATCTGCTAAAAACCCTATCAAACGGTCTTAGAAGCTGTTGATTTCCGTGCTCTTGAACCAAAACTGTGAAATTTAAAAAACCCAAAAATATTTTTCTTTTCTAAGAAAGGTCAATTTTGACCCAAAAATGAATGTCACCTTTGACCCAAACTTTTCAATTCTGACCCAGAATAGAATGTCGATTTTGACCCAGAATTTTTGTTTCTGACCTGCACAGTCTAACAGAAAATCTATTTTTGGATCCTAAAAATTTGCCGAAAAGGGTATCTGGACCTGCACTCCAAATCGATGTTCCAAACTTGTCCCTGCAAGAAAAATGGTTTTGTAATTTTGGGGGTGAGGGGTTTTCCTTGTTCAAACCCCAGTTTTGGAAATAAGCTTCAAGTATAATTGAAATTACATAAGTAAACAAAGTAAATGAACAAATTCACCTTGCTTGTATATAAACCCTTGTGGCATATTTGAATTCATGGATCCACAAGTATGTATTCACCAAAAGGATGTAAAATGTAGAATTTCATATGTAGGATGTCTCAAATCAATTTCTTGTAGATCTTCAACACCAATCTTGAATGGATCTTGGAATAGGAAGAGGCTTGGAGGAATGTGGATGAAGAAATCTTCAACAAGAGATCCTTCAATGGCTACCAATGGATCTCCTTGTTGAAGTGAGTGATTGAATGCTTGGATGCTTGAGAATAAATGAACTCTTCAATATATATTTAGCTTGATTCAAATCTTTCTTCTTAGCTTGTCCTTCACACTTAGATTTCACTTAAAGAAAATGAGAGGAGAAAGCTTCCTTATATACCAATCTAGGGAAAAATATCCTAGAGAGGCCTACATAGGAGACTTAAATTCAAAATAGACCTATACCCATAGAAGTGGACCTATATTAAATATAATTTCAAGAGTTGTTACATCGGAGATGGAAACAGCTAACCCAGAAGCGGGAAACAATTTCTCCTGAAACCCAACATCCGGAAGTCCTGAGAATCTAAAATTTGAACCCTGGGTCAGGGTAAAGGTCAACCTTGACCTAGATCAAGTTAGAGGTTGACCTTGACCTAGAAAGTTCAACTTTGACCCTAAGGTCAAAAATCTTAGAATCCAGAGCAAAGTGCCAGAAAAGGTAGAAGAAATGTGGAAAATAGGGAAGAATCAGGGGAAAAAGCTAGATCCAAGTCAAAGACCCATTCAAGGTGTTTGACATGACCCCAAACCACTTACTCAGAGGTCTAAACCATTCCTAAATGGAAGTTCTTCCATTTTCTGATGATACATTTAGCCCCCACTTTAGCAAGAATATGGACTCGATGCAAACTCTTGGTAGAGGAGATCATAAAGAAATGATAATCTTATTAAAATCAAAGGGACAAAATAATCCTCAAGCCCCCAGGGACTCAAGTCTTTGTCACCCCAAGATTATAATAAGAGAGACATTACTAGTCAAAGTAAAAGAGAGAGAGGGTGTCATTACCTCGCCCAATGAGATGTGTGTATCTCATTATGAACCACAAAAGGGATAGGATGGCCCACCAAGAAAGTACTTGATAGTCACCCCATAAAGTTGTGCACCTTCTAGTGGCTTTGTGCATGTATGTAGTGCATCTTCTGATGGCTTTTATGTTGTACCCATGGATCCATATCCTCATATCACCATGGAATACATTTGTAAAATGTGTATCTCTTCAGGATTTAGCAACATATGTGTGTTACCTTCTGAGGATTTAGCATATTGAATTGTAATTGAATGCATATCTCTTCAGGATTTAGCTACTTATGTGTGTTACCTTCAAAGGATTTAGCATGTTGTAAAACAAAAGGTTATAAAAATTCATAATATAAAATTAGGGAGGCCATATATATGCCCCCTCCTTAAGATGACAAAATACATATTATTTTGTCATGTTAAGGAAAGAAAAGATCAAGGATAAAGTCATCTTCAACATCAAAACAATATCCATAGACAACACCTAGTATAAGCCAAGAAGGTCATAGCTCCTATGAGGCCATGGAAGGGATGAATGCAAAGAGATATCATGCAAGAAGTGAAAAAGTAACCCGTGTGAGGGATAGCACATGATTCAATTTCAAAGGTGAGAGATTTATCAACCATGGAAACCCAATGTCAAACAACAAAAATAGGTTATAATTAGGACATAGATCCTCAATTAAAACCAAAATTTTTATGTATGATTGACTATCACATAATAGATAGATACTGCTTAACCAAGGGAAATGTGGATCCAAAAAAAATAGAAAAGAAGGAGATGGCATCCTTGCCCCCCAAGTGTAGGAACAAGGATGAAAGGGGACCTATTATATCACTCACAACACTATGTAAGACAACGAGCCCCCAAGGATTAGGCTAACATTTTTTACATAATGTGGATCTCCATAATAGGAACATAAATTTTATTTAGAGAAAACTGGATTGAAAGATAACGCATTGTCACATGATATATAAATAACTTTACTATCAATGAGCTGCCTGATCTTATAATGTAAATATTGACATTCATTATTAGTGTGATCATGAAATCTATGATACAAACAAAAAGGAAGAGTCTTCAAGTGTGGACTACATTTCTTTTTGCTTTTAGGTCTAGTAATCATCTTAGCACAAAGGAGATTAGGCAAAAGAATTGCTTGGTCAAATTCCTTCATAGGTTCATCATGTTTTGAAGTGTTATTTGAGATTTTTGTAACATTGATGTGTTGTTGAGGATTAAACCCCAATCCATAAGAATTCTCATGCCCCTCACTCTGTAAGGGAATTTGAATTCCCTGTTTATGCTTACCACATCCTTGACCATGGAATCCTCTTTTAACTAGTAAATGATATCAGGACCATAACGAGAATTCATATCAGAAGGAGTCAATGGAACTTCAATAGTCACTATGTCATCACTAGTAGTTTTAACATATTCATAGTGGGTAGAAGTAGAGACAAAATTATTACGAAGGGAATTAGAAGTAGAAGCAAAAGCTCATTGTTCAAACTCTCTTTGTTGCTTTATAAAATCAAAATAAGAAACCTTATACTCTCCAATAAATGTAGGATTAAAATCAAAGACTCCCCAATCATCTCTAGGAAGAGCATTATAGGAAGAAGGATTACTATTAGGAATAGGAGTATTGTGGGTTTGAATATTCAAACAAGGATTTAGCGCATCATCTGCATGAAGTGTATATGCCATGTTGTTGTGAATAAATTTGAATCTCATGTGACCAAGGTCTACCCAAAAGGAAGTTATAATTAAGAGTTCCAGGCATAACATGAAAAGGAGTATTCAGGATGACCAGACCTACTTTGATAGGTAAGGTAATGATTCCCAAAGTGTTCTTATAAATTTTATCAAAGCCACATATAAGAGCATTATCAGATTGAATAGTTGAAAGATTGGCTTTAATCGCTATGAGCATGTCCATGCTACAAATATTAAGCCCAAATATATTATCAATCAAGGTCCTACAAATGATACTCTTATTGATAGTAACAGCAACCATAAGAGCATCATATTGAGTCTGAACTTCTTTAGAAGGTAAATCTTTTTGAGTAAATACAATGTCAGGAGGACCCGAGGTAGCTTGCATGCACTGTGAGAAGGCATTGATGTTCTCTTGATTAGGAGGTGAAGTGGGAAGAGTTGCTAGAGATTTTTGCAAGGCTTCATGGTAGGTAGGTGAAGTTTGAAGATGCTCCCATAAATAAATATTGGTAGGGGTATTGTGCAATTGGTTTATCAAATCATACTCCTAGCTAGGAAGATAGGGTGGAGGAGGAAGCATGGGTTGAGAAGGTGGTAAAGAAGTAGGAATCACCGGATTAGGTTGAGGGTTATTCCTTGTATTATAGGCTTTTGAAATGGAATCTGTGTTATCCAAGAAATCCAAAGGATGTCTAGGTTTACCCTTGATAGTAATGCAAGGAAAACCTTTAATAGTCAACAAGGGTTTTGGATAAACCATGTTAGTTGTCTCAACACTACAAAAAGGTTCACAAGAAGGAAGCAAAGAATACATCCTAGGAGGAGATGAGGTAGGATCTTGATTCTCCATAAGATCATCACTAAGAGGGAGAGCATTAAGGGAATTCATACCATTCTCCACTAATGTCTCATCACTAAAAGGAATCCCAAATGGAGGTAAAGCATCTATAATATTTTCTTCTTTCTCTAAAATGTCTACATAAGGGGAGTGTGTTTTATGAAAAGAGTCACCATCATGTATGAATATTTCATCCATTAATAAATCACCCTCTTGTATTAAAGCATCTTCATGAGGAGGGGATAAATCAATGTCTTTATCAAAGGGTTCATCTGAAAAAGTACAATCATCCACATGCCTTCATGAAGAAGAGAGTAATCAATATCCAAATTCAAAGGTTCATCCTAAATAGGAGGATTATCATCCCTATCAATAAAGCACATTGTAAAATGTTTGGAACATACTTGAAAGTGTGCAACATAATAATGAATAAAGAAATGCATAGAAAATAGATCTAGATATATCCAAATGCATTCAAATGAAATCTATAGGCATGAAAAGGAAATTGAACACCACAAACACAATAGGGCATCTAATTCCACAAAAGATAGGGGGTAAGCTTTTTGGGTTCATCAAAATGTATAGGCGGAAAGTGGATCCACACTCTATACTTAGGAGAGGAAGAATAGCTAGATTTATCCTCCAGTGAGACCCAATTAACACAAAGGTAAGTATCAATTTGTGATCTATACAAAGGAGATAAATGGCTTGGGTTAACTTCTCCCTCACCTTTTTAAAGAGAGGGTTTAGGGAAGAGAAATTGAAAGTATTTGAAAGGTAAATCTAGAAGACTAATATTGAAATGAAGAAATAAAAATTACATACCTCCAAAAAAGAATCTACTGAAAACCCTATCAAATGGTCTTTGAAACTATTAATTTTCACATTTTTGAACCAAAACTATGAGATTTAAAAAACCCAGAAATCTTTTTCTTTTTTGAGAAAGGTCAATTTTGACCCAAAAATGAATGTCACCTTTGACCCAAAATTTCTGATTCTAACCTAGAATTTATGATTCTAACCCAGAATAGAATGTCAATTTTGACCTAGAATTTCCAATTTTGACTTGCACAGTCTGACAAAAAATCTATTTTTGGATCCCAAAAATTTTCCAAAAAGGGTATCCAGATCTGCACCCTAATTCATTGTTCTGAACATGTCCCTATAAGAAAAATGGTTTGTTTTTTGGGGGGAGGGGTTTGCCTTGGTCAAACCCTGGTTTTGGAATTAACCTTAAAGTATAATTTAAATTTCATAAGTAAACAAATTAAATGAACAAATTCACCTTGCTTGTATAGAAACCCTTGTGGCGGATTCGAATCCGTAGATCCACAAGTATGTATGCACCAAAAGGATGTAGAATATAGAATGTTGGATGTAGGATGTCTCAAATCAATTTCTTATAGATCTTCAACACCAATCTTTAATGGATCTTGGGATAGGAAGAGTCTTGGAGGAATGTGGATGGAGAAATCTTCAACAAGAGGGCTCCATGGAGCTTGAATCCTTCAATGGCTACCAATTGATCTCCTTGATGAAGTGAGTACTTGAAAGTGCTTGACTGCTTTGATGATTGAGAATAGATGAATGATTCAATAGATATTTAGCTTGCTTAAAATCTTGCTTCTTAGCTTTTCCTTCACACTTAGATTTCACTTAAATAAAATCAGAGGAGAAAGCTTCCTTATATGCCAATCTAGGGCACAATCTCCTAGAGAAGCTTACATAGGAGAATTAAATTATAATTAGACCTATACCCCTATAATTGGACCTATATTAAATATAATTTCAAGATTTGTTACTTCGGAGATTGAAATAGCCGACCTAGAAGAGGGAAACAATTTCTCCCGAAACCCAACATCTGGAAGTCCCAGGAATCTAAAATTTGAACCCTGGATCAGGGTCGAGGTCAACCTTGACCTAGTTTAGGGTTGAGGTCAACCTTGACCTAGGTCAAGGTCAAGGTTGACCTTGACCTAGGTTAGGGCCGAGGTTGACCTTGACCCAAAAAGGTCAACTTTGACCCTGAGGTCAAAAATCTCATAATCCAGAGTAGAGTGCTAGAAAAGGTAGAAGAAAAGTGGAAAATACAGAAAAATCAGAGGGAAAAGCTAGAGCCAAGTCAAACACCCATTCAAGGCATTTGACGTGACCCCAAACCACTTACTCAGAGGGCTAAACCAATCCTAAATGGAAGTGCTTTCATTTTCCGATGATACAAATAAATAGAGGAAAAAAGACTTAAAATTAAATAAATAAGATTTATTTAATTTAAAAGAGAAAAGGCAAATGAATTATCTAAATAAATAATAATTATTATTTAAATAATAGAGGAAAATATTTAAAATTAAATAAAATGAAATTGATTTAATTTTAAAAAGGCTTAGTGAATTAATTAAATCAATAATTTAATTAATAGAGGAATTAAGACATTTTTGGATGTCTACAATATGTATGCATTTTCAATTAATTAAATTTTATTCAAATATTACATATATTGTATGAACTAAAAAAAATTAATTAAACATATAAGTGTACATATATGTACCTCTATAGCATGATGATCAAGCAGATGATCCTAAGCACAAATAAAATTTGCATATGGTCCAAAATATTTCCATGCTTCACATCCACTATAACTTGACTCGTTGTCACTAGGACCATAACACATCCCATGGATACTCATGAACAAATGAGGTACCACTATACTTGGTGTCATATGATTAACCTGATCCCTTAGATTGGTAGAGAGAATAGTCATCGCTCCTAATGTTGATATCATGGTACATTGTTGAAGGGGTACAGGTAGAGCGAGTGCAAGAGGTTCCAAAAGAGGTGCAGGGTGCACGGGTCTCCTAGGGTCAACTCATTCCCCTAACCTCTACTGTGGAATTCCACCACCAATCCCTTGGAAAACCTTTATGTCAAAATAGTTGGGTTTAATACCCATCACAAACTCTACATATAATTTCCTCAAAAAATATAGTGGCACTTCTTAGTTTGCATGTAGTGGATGATCAAATACCATCCACTAGCAACCCCAAAAATTATCCACCATTTGGCGATGTACACACCACCTCATAGATATGTGTTTCTTGGTTGTGCTATGGGGGCATTTTTATTAGGATCATGTAATTATGAAGCTATAGTAACCTTTCTAATTTTTAGACCCAATATGTCACAATAAGAAAGGTCATCAAAATAGTATTGTCTCATCTCCTCTTTCCATGTATGGTTCCTATCTAGGTCCACATCAATGGATCTAACAGAACCTACAATGTTTTGCATCGAAGATGCAAAATGCACTAAATGTGTTGGAACAAAAGGTTAATTATGTAATGTACGAATGATATCTACAACAGATTCTATATTATCATTCATCATGGTTCTCAAATGAGCCTCATTAAATGCAAGCTAAAGTGGAGGTGGAGGTGGAGGTGGAGGATTTTGAGGCCAAGGGGATGGATGTGGAGGTGGTGGAGGTGTAGGTGTAGGTGGTAGTGGTTGTCATAAATTAAGAAACTCATCAATGTCAAACCCATCCATGATCATGTAAAAGTGAACC
Organism: Thuja plicata; assembly: GCA_018584345.1. Taxonomy (NCBI): domain Eukaryota; kingdom Viridiplantae; phylum Streptophyta; class Pinopsida; order Cupressales; family Cupressaceae; genus Thuja; species Thuja plicata. The sequence goes on along the minus strand of MU228515.1, from coordinate 1,023,275 downwards.
TACATTATATTTATTAAATTGAATTAAATTACATGAAATTAATTTGGACATTTAAAGAGCTATAAATCTAGACATGTAATCTATATTTTCTATGAAACACGATCTAAATAATCGATGAAATATTTAATCTAGATAATATATGAAACATAACAAACATAATCTATGGAACATCAGTCTAGATCAAAATTTTCTAATCTAGATCAAAATTTTCTAATATATGAAATGGGTCTCAAAAGGATGGCATAAGGAGAGAATCTAAAAAGGAACATCAATCTATCATAATGTTGAAAGGGATCTTGAAAGGATGTCTTAAGGGGAGAATCTAAAATGGAACATCCATCTATCGTAATGTTGAAAAGGGTCCTGAAAGGATGGATTAAGGAGAATCTAAAATTGAACATCAATATAGATCATAATTTTCTAAGGTAGGTCATGGTCTCTAGTTCGTACATGAATATTTAAGGCGGTCCTAATAGGATAGATTACGGGGAGTCTCTAACTTCAAAGATCAATCTATAATGTAGTAACCTAGGTCATGATATAGATAGTTCATGTGTATATTTACAAGGGTCTACATGGTAACTTGTGGTCCTAATAGGATGGCATGTGCATGTTTAAGTGGAGATTCTAAAATTGAACATTGATCTATCATAATGTTGAAAGGGTCCTGAAAGGATGGCTTAAGAGGAGGATATAAAATTGAACATTGATCTATCATAATGTTGAAATGGATCCTATAAGGATGGCTTAAGGGAGAATCTAAAATATAACATCGATCTATCGTAATGTTGAAAGGGGTTGTGAAAGGATGGTTTAAGGGGAGAATCTAAAATCAAACGTCAATCTAAAATGGAACATCCATAGATATCATAATGTTGAAAGTGGTCCTAAGAGGATGGATTAAAGGTAGAATCTAAAATCAAACATTAATCTAGATCATGATTTTCTAAGGTAGGTCATGATCTCTAGTTCATGCATGCATGTTTAACAAGGTCCTAATAGGATGTCTTAATGGGGGTATCTAACTTTAAAGATCAATATATCATTTCATAAGCTAGGTAATGATATAGAAAAGTTCAAGTTTATATTTAAAGGGGTATACATAGTAACTTGTGGTCCTAATAGGATGACATTTGCATGTTGAAGGGGATAATCTAAAATTAAACATCGATCTAGATCATAATATTGAAAGGGGTCTTGAAAGGATGGCTTAAGGGGAGAATATAAAGTGGAGTATCAATCCATCATAATGTTGAAAGGGGTCCTAAAATGATGGCTTGAGGGGATAATATAAAATGGAAAATCCATCTATCATAATGTTGAAAGGGGTCCTAAAATGATTACTTAACGGGAGAATTTAAAATAGAACATCAATCTACATCATAATTTTCTAATCTAGGTCATGGTATATAGTTCATACATGCATGTTTAAAGTGTTTTTGAAAGGATGGAAATCTAGATCATAATTTTCTAAGGTAGATCATGGTCTCTAGTTCATACATACATGTTTATTGGGGTCCTAATAGGATGGCTTATGCAAAGTATCTAACTTCAAAGATCAATCTATCATATAGTAACATAAGTCATAATCTAGATAGTTCATGTGTATGTTTAAAATGGTCTACATGGTAACTTGTGATCCTAATAGGATGACATGCACATGTTTAAAATCAAACTTCAATCCATCATAATTTCCCAACTAGGTCATGGTCTCTAGTTCATACATGCATCTTTAAGGGTCCTAATAGCATGGATTAAAGAGAGTATCTAATTGTTTAGATCAATCTATCATGTACAAACCTAGGTCATGGTCTAGATAGTTCATGTACACATTTTAGGGGTTATAAATGGTAACTTATGGTCCTAATAAGATAGCATGTGCATGTTTAAAATTGAAAATCAATCTATCATGTAATTTTGTAAACTAGGTCCTAATTTACTTGGGGTCCTAATACTTGATGGTGTTGGATGATATTGGACTTGACTACTAATGATGTTGTTGGCATTCATGTTTTGTCACTAATGTCATCATATGTTTATGTAAACATGTTGGTTATTAATGTTGTACGATGACTGACAGAAGTGTACAGATACTGTATGGATGAATCAAAATGAGCAAAGATGGGGATATGAATAAGGATGTATGATGATCTTATTTCTAAGGTCTCTTGGTTTAATATTGCAAATTGGATAAGTTACATATTTTTTGGTAAATACTGGCTTCTAGACTATGACAGTGATGATTGATAGAGCGAGTCTCTCTATTTTGACTATATCTTATAGGAAATGATGATTTAGGTTATGTGAGCTTAAGGGATGAAAGAAGACATGTTCAATAATTTTTGTGATGGTTTTCAAGTTGTATGAGTGATGATGATGTCAGTTGTGGTGTGTATTATGGAGGAAACCTATCTGGCACTGACTTTAGAGATGTAGCATGTATTGTGGATTGCATGCATGGATTGTGGATCTTGGACTATATCTGATGTATTTTAATTGATGTATACTTGTTTTAGATACCGTGTGTATCTTAGCAAGGGGTTAAATATTTATTTGTATATTAGGAAAGCTTAATTGGCTGACCTAATCAATTATTGTAATAGGGTATATATATGAGAGATCTTTTCTTTTGAAAAGATGTGTGAGAGAGTGTGTATGTGTATGAAGATAAGGTGATTGATAGAAAAGCTATGAAGATTTATTGACTGTTGGATGTAGAGTAGAGGATATGTTCATTGTACTTCATTGGAACTGACCAAGAAAAGAGTTTCTATGAGATTGTTCACTGGATTATATATTTTCTATATACACTTGTTCAGATTGAAAATCCTTGAGGGTGGCTTTAACCTTCTTTGGGAAATGTGCCTGGGCAGTGAGTCCACTGTTACTCTTGAATCCTAACAAGGTGTGTCCTTTAACAAGGACTGTGTACTATAATGTTGTAATAAGCTCCTAACAGGACTAAATCTTTTAACAGCAATGCTATACTCTCAATACATCATTTGTGGGAGCTAATTTCCACCGGGGTTTTACCTTAAACAAGGTTTCCTTGACAACAAATTTATGGTTTATAAATTTTAATGTTTAATAATCTGTCTCACAATTGATTCATCTCCCCTCTTAGCTGTGTTGGTGGACTTTTATTCCTAACAATTGGTATCAGAGTTGTTGGTCCTTAGAGAGAAAGCTTAACAACTTGAGGTGATCCTGAAGATGACTTACTATAGGAAGGATAGTCTGAAGCTTGATCTTGAAAACTTTGACAGTTGGAAGAACAAGATGAGAACACATTTGCTATGCTTGGGAATTGACTACTGTATGATTACTAAAAGAAAGGAACAAACAAAATTTGAGGATGAATAAGATAAAGCTACTGAAGATGAAAAGAAGTTATTTTCATGTAACATTGTCACAAGGGAAGCATTGATCAATGCACTTTCTAAAGGTGAATTCACAGAGGTAAAAGACTTAGATTCTACACATGGAATCTGGACAAGATTGGAAGCACTATACGAAGGAGATAAGTTTATGAAATAGGAGAAGTTATAGAATTGGAAGGGAAATATGGAAACATTGAAAATGAAAGATGATGATAAAATTAGAGCATATTCATAGAGAATTACTGAAGTTGTTATTTGCATAAGGAACTCTAGAGGTACTTACAGTGAGGAAGAAGTAACTGTGAAAATTCTCATATCTCAGACACCTGCATACATAACTAAAGTACAAGCTATAGAAGAGATTATACCTTTGACACCTAACTTCAATAGAGAGATTTTGATTGGGAAATCAACTACCTTTGTGGCCACAGAATTGGGAGATTCTCTATCTAAAGTTGAGTCAACATTCAACGCAACTATGCATAGAAAAAAAAGACCTTATTAGGAATTGCAAGAACCAGCAATAGTGACTTGAGAGAATAACTTGGAGAATTTTTTGATGAATGGGAATAGATACAAGAAGAAGAAAGGAAGCTAGATGAATTTGTGGCCCTGATTGCAAGAAGACAAAAGATAGGTAAGGGTAAATTCAAAGGAAAGTTACCTTTGGAATGTTTTTCATGCAACAAGATAGGTCATTTTGCATCTCGATGTCCTACAAGGGTTCCAAAACATAAAATTAAGTTTTATAAATATACGTATCCAATAGACAAGGAATGTTATTATGCTAGTGAATGTGTTTCTGATGATGAATTTTTTGACTATGATGAGATTATATTTATTTCTATTAAGGATGATGAACCTTTACATGAAGAAAAATCCTTAGTATCCCGTGTTGAAAAGAAATCTGAATGGGTTATTGATAGTGTTTGTTCACATCATATGACTAAAGATAAAAATAAGTTTGTTAGTTTGAAAAGATATGATGATGGTGTTGTAAGATTTGGTGACAATACTCCTAAGCTTATCATTGGAGTTGGATCTATTTCTTTGGATGGAAAAACTAATACTAATAATGCATTTCTTATTGATGGACTTAAGCATAATGTGTTGAGTGTTGGACAGCTAGTAGACAAGGGTTATCAATTGAAATTCATTGATGGGAAATGTTCTATTAGAAGTAAGCCAAGAGACTTGATCGCATTTGGTACTAAATATAGAGGTAATGTATTTGAATTGAATACATCTGAGGCTTCTTGTTTTATTGTGAAGGTTGATGATAGTTGGCTATGGCATAGAAGATTTTGTCATGTTAACTTTGATAATATTGTGAAGGAAAGTATGAATAATGCAGTCAATTTACGCCTCTTCATGATTTGTGGTTCCCAAGCTTTCCAAAGGCTAGGGTTAGTAGCATCGGTTTGCAATGGGAAAATCAATACAAAAACTACTAATAACGAATACTAAAACCTAACCAATAAAATGCACAAGCAAAGAAAGGAAAACAAATGAATGCAAACCCCAAAGTGCTTGAAGCTTCTATTGTCTCTCTCTACTCCTTCTAAAACACTATTTTTGATGCTCAGTATTGGTGTGGGCATCGTCTATGACTTGAGAAGTGTCAAGAATTTGATAATTGAAATGGGTGTGTGATCGCAAGATGGCTTGAATGCTAGAACCAAACTGATGGAGTAATGGTGCACGAGAGCTTGAAATCCTGGATCCTTCAAATGGGTATGAAGGGTTTATTATATAGGAATTGAGGATGATATGAATGGTCGAGATCAATCCCAGAGCTAGGGAGATGAACAGTTGAGATTAAAAGGAACTGGAGAAGCCACCAGTAAACTCCACCTCTTCAACTGGGAGAGAGGAGAGAGTTTGGTTGACTGAAGAGCTAATAGTGAGTTACCTTTTACAACTGAAGATGTGGGTGGAGTTACCCATGTGAACTGGAGAGATGGATGGAGTTACCCATGTGAACTAGAGAGATGGGTGGAGTAACCCATGTGATCTAACTAAGGATTATCTCTTTGAAGATAAATGAATATTTAATTCATTATATAATTCAAGTTTTCAACATGTGAGATAACTGAATTGTTTTTTATTTTAGAATTGCTTTATTGAATGAAATTAAATTAATTTAATTGGAAGAATTTAATTAGTAAGTTTAAATATTTCAATTTAAACTATAGGAAATTGATTTAATTAATTAATTGATGGTAATTAATCAATTAAAGTTAATTAATTCAATAAAATTAATTATTTAATTAATTTTGGGAATTTGATTAGAAGATTTGGAGAATGAATTTAGAGGAAAATAGATGATTAATTAACGATTAAAAAACCATTAATTAATAGATGAAAATTAGTGGTTTTAATGTAAAGTCGCAAGTCTGTCCATTTTAGGGTGTCTACATTTGCCCCTCTTTGATGCAATGTAGCTTGTCGCAGTGTGTCAAAGATTCTCTGTTTTGATCTTGCCCTAGCTTTCCTTGACGATAGCAGGTGTATTTATGCCCCCTCAACAAATTTGAGCAAAAATTTATGATATGAGCGTTAATTTGTTGAAACTACAATTTGTGAATCTGGGTACCTGATTGATCTGAAAATTACTTTATTATGCCCCTGATATTAAGTTTTGACATTTTTGGGGTCTAGGAAGATAATTTTGGGGTCTTGGAGGAATTAGGGTTTTCAAAAAAACCTCTATAAGTAGTTAGGAGAGCCATTCATTTGTCACTTTTCCCTCTGGAGCTCTGACAATATTGGTGAGTTTGTAATCTATTTTCTCTACTTTTTGTGTCTTCTTTGAGCTATGGCGGGCATTCTTGGCATCGTACATATTTTTGATCAGTTTCATACCTTCTATCGGCCAGCTGGCGCAGGATGTTCAGTAATTGATCTTGTCCTCCTTGTCATTAATGCACGTATTTATTTCTTTTAAAAATTTTGCATTTGTTGAATTTTTATAACAGTGCCACAATAGGTTGCAGTTTTGCCGCAATTGTGGTTTGAATGCCACAATTGATGTTTGCAAACCGCACTTGATAAGTGTGCCAAAGTAGTCATGTTTATTACCACAATTGATTTTTTTTTGCCACAAATGAAGTTTTTTTTCTGCAAAGGCCATAAAAGTGTCGCATTTGTCTATAGATTGTCGCAATTATTTTGTTAGTTCTTTTTTTACCTTTATTAATTACTTGACATAACTTTTTCCCTGACCTGTTACTGATACATTTCTTTCTGTTGTTTTGCAGTATGTTGGGACTATCCTACAATGTTGGGAATCGAGACCATGAGGTTTGATTCTTCACTTCTAGGTTGCTGAGGCTGAGAGAGACATTTTGAGGCAGTTAGGCCTTTACTAGATTTGTTATATGCTCGAGATCATGACCAATAGGGGTCTGATCTTTGCCTTATTAGAGGTGGCATTTTGATACCTATACCATTATTTTAACACCTAGCAAGTACACATTCACTGTGGAGGATGTCTATCGATGTATTCTACATTTTCCTATTTAGGGGGCCCTTGTTGAGTATGATCGGGATGCTGGTGTTACTGCACTATCCAACCTTTCTGGCTTGCCCAAGGATCATCTTGGGATGTCTGATCCCTATGATATCCCATGGTCTAGGTTTGGGCTGGGTCTAGATAGATTATCCACATTGTTAGGGAGTTTGGTTGTGGGATCTTGTGTCCAGATCGTCGTCACCATGGATTCTCGGTTGGGTTTGGTGCCTGTCTACGTGGTATGGTGTGAGATCATACCCTATTTTCCTGGGGTCCATGCATGTTAGCCCACATGTACTTCCATATGTTTTATGTTGCTTACCTCAAGGGTAAGTTTCTTGGTTTTGGTGCTACCTTGCTTTAGATATGGGCTTGGGAGCACATTGCAGTGTGCAGGCCCATAGGTGCTCGAGATCTTCCTGCAGGGAGACTGTAAATTTTTATATATGATGGTGCCATAGTCCAGTCTCATATGGGACACTTGATGTTTTGGCGGCAGCAGCTCAACATGATGCCATATTTTATTTGGAGGCCTTATAGGGACTGTCCTGTTTGGGATGGTGAGGATGTGCATTTACCTTTTTGTCGTTACTAGAGGTTCCTGATCAGTCATGTTAGTAGGCACATACATATGATAGACTTTCATAACATTGATAGGGTGTTGCAGTAGTTTAAAGAGAGGCAGGATGTTATAGATTCATATGCCTATTGCTCGTTGATCTAGAGATGCTACTCTTTGGGGTGCAGTTGTACCTCTAGATGCAGATATTACTGAATTATAAGGTCTCATTCTTGATGCATGGACTTGGATATCTGCTACTATGGATGCTTGTATGTATTTTGATTCTACCCCTGCTTGATGTATTTATCTATTCTGATGTGTCCATACTTAGCTATATTTTCTGTACTATTTAGATATCTTTCTTTGAATAGTACTTGATGTTGATCATGTATATGTTACTGATATATGAACTTGTTTTATTGCAGGCACTACTCCATAGTATGATGCATGGTGGTAGTCTACTCATCTAGAGCCACTCACTGATGTGTCATGACTAGTTTTTGGTAGACTATTGAGGAGGCCACGTCAGAGGTGAGGTCGAGGGAGGGATGGTGGTGGCAGATATGGAGGTGGTAGGGATGGAGGCTGGGGGAGAGATGGGGGTCAGGATGGTGGGTGGGGAGGGGGTG
>MU228515.1:975078-1015160 GCA_018584345.1 Thuja plicata | reverse complement strand
GGACCAGGGGTGGACGGAGTAGTGGGTGGGTTGGATTAGGTTTCGTCTTGGAGGAGGAGGGTTTAGAGGAGGAGGGTACTCAGTTGGTTTGGAGAGTGTATCATCGCACTGGTGTGGTTCTTCCTAAGATGTTGGAGGAGAGAGTCATTGTTGAGGACATGGATGTGGAGATAGGGGATATTGATGTTGAGGCTTTGTATGTAGAGGGGTCAGGTTCTAGTGCCTCTACTGGTAGTAGAAGTACTGGCAATAGTACTAGAGATAGTGCTAATAGTGAGGACTCCTAAGTTGGGAGGCAGAGGAGAGATGAGGGATTAGGGGATAGGGAAGAGGAGGGAGACATGGATGTGGTTGTGGGAGGGATGGATATAAATCCTTCTGATCTTGAGAGACTGACACAGTAGGTTCTAGATTTTTAGGCCAGACTTGCTTCTTCTTATGCTCACGCCACTGCTTTAGAGAGTAGGGTCGCAGTAGCGGAGCAGAGAGAGATAGGATCGGGTGGAGGTTAGAGCCTATCTTGAAAGTGTACATGATTTATCATTGAGAGATGCTCATGATTGGATTTGGAGATCTGGTCGAAATGCTGGTAGAGAGATTGAGTACTAGCGTCGTCACTGTGAGGCGGTTGTTCCTGCAGCCCAGTGGGTTCCTAGTTTCACTGCTTCTCAGCAATTAAGTAGAGCACAGAGGTCTTAGAGTAGTGGTGTTGGCACTCCTAGTCCATCACAAAGACCTGCATCTAATATGCCACCCCTCATCCACCTGGCAGCGAGGGTGGGGTAGCTCTTGTTGACATTTGTAGACTTTATTTTTGTATCATGTACCATTTTTGTAGTGAGCTCCATTGATATACTCTGAAGCTTTATCAATGATTGTATCATGACACATTGATATTTATTGATATATATATTGATCACCTTCTTTCAACTTGACTTGCAACCGTTCATTGTACTCAGATATTTTGATTTATATGAGATGCAACTATTGATTTACTTGCTATATGTATGGTTCTACATGATTGTGTTTAGATGTTGAAATGCTTATGCAATGTGATTCTATTATGCAGACTCTTAGATGGATGATTTACTTTTCCTATGATATTGATATGTGTATGCAAGATGGTGGAAATGAAATGTATGTTTATATGAGATGCTTATGGATGCATGTGATATGATTACCATGTATGGAACTGCTATTTTTTTCATTTTTCTGATACACTTTAAATAGAATGGATGCAATCTATTATGCACAATATATCTAAGTAATGCATGTGTTAGTTAGAAGATAGTTAGTGGAATTGTGTTCTCTGGGATTTGATTTGATACATATGGAATGATAGAAAGGAATTTTGATTTTTTGATAGATATGAATTGATAGAATGGATGAGTGACCCAAGTCACTGCCCTATTTCCAATATTTGTCATCATTGCATCTTTTTATGAAATTCCAAAGAATATCCAATGCATCCAGATCACATACCATCTGGATATCATCATGACCTCTTGATAACTGGAAGGACTAGAGAGATTGAATAGAAAGAGAACTTAGTGCACCCAAATATTGACCATCTGGGTTCAGCTATGTTCCTTGTTTGAAAAGAAAGAGAGCCAAAAGCACCCAGATATTGACCATCTATATACCATTTTTCCCTCTGAATAAACCAAAAAAAAGGAAAAAAGAAAACCAATATAGAACTCCAACGCACCTAGATTCCATCTGGGTAGCACCGTGAGCTCTTGATTTTGAAAAGAAAGACCAGAAAACCAAGATAGAATTCCAATGCACCCATAGTCCATCTGAATAACACTCTGAACTCTTGATTTTTAAGAAGAAAGCCCATAAAAATTGAGATATAAATCCAATGCACCCAGATTCCATCTGGATATCATTATGATTCTACTGGGTAAATAAACAAGCATATAATAGAGAAGGAATGTCCAATTCTTTCCTAGGGTTAAGCTTAGATCGTGGAACTACGTGGCTGCCAGATAAGTGATAGCACCTACCACAATTTATCCTCAATCATCATGGCCCTAGAATCAAAGTGAACATTCAATAGACAGCAATCAAATAAAATAAGTCATGATCCATCATAGCTCCTCTCCTCACTTGGTGGATCCTGGAGTAGCGTAAGAACATAACCGCAAAATATAGACTGGCATATGACTGGCTGACTGACCTAGTCAACATTTTTTATTGTTCCTTGATTCAATTTGATTCTCTTGACTGGATCAACTCTTTTGATAGGCTTGATTGGCTTGATTGCTCTGAGTGTGTCTGGTGTCAGTAATAGATGACTCATATAAGAATGACCTGTCTGGTTTTAAGCGTATCCATCACTGTGTAAGATGATTAATATGATGATTGATTGATTGTGATAGTTTTTGGTGGCCATTCAAGCAATGTTAGATGGGCCCAATGTTAATTTGCAAAGCTCATGATTGTGACATTTGATAGATTGGCTTGGTCACCAGTTTGCTGGCTGATAGATGTGATAGATTGATAAAGTTGTGTCATATGGGCCCAATGCTGATTCACAAAGCTCATGGTTGTGACATTGATTAACTTCATGTGATCACCCTTTGCTCTATTGATAATCAAGTTGGTTTCATTGCTTGGGATTTTGCAATTTTTTGATTGTTTTTTATGAAGATTGATTTTCTCAGGATTTGTGATCTTTTTAGGATTTGTGCTGAGTTTTCTAATTTTTTAGGGATTTTCTTAGGACATTTAGAATCACCCCCTAGTCTGGTGGACCTATACTAACCATGGATAAGTGGTGGTGCTCAGAGGGGATTGTGCTTCTAGATACAGCTTGGGTAGTCAATCTTGCATTAAAGTTTTCTCAAGCTTTTGATCTTGGAGTTCATTGATGGTGAAGCTGGATTTGAACACTTGGCGCCTGTTTGCCAGGTTTTCACCAAGGTACCTACTCAATAGCACCTATTTTCCAAGTTTTCATTGAGAGAGTGATTTTTTTCTCTTTACTTTTTTATTTCTTTCTTTTTTATTTTTTTGTTGTCGCCAGGGTGCCTGTTTGCCAGGTTTTCACCAAGGTAACATTTTGTATTTTTTCATTTTTTTGGTATTTTATGGATATGTAGATAGTTTCCTTAACCATTGATACCTCAAGCATAGAACCTCTTTAGGTGCATGTTGTTTTATGTATCTAGGGAGCTTATCTCCTTCTGGTGTCACCACTTGGTATGCCCCACTCTAGGTAGAGTTAACAATGACATATGGTCCTAGCCAATTAGGCTCAAACTTTCCTAGTTTCACTCTTTCTACTTGGTTCTTTTGATTTTCCATGAGGACAAGGTCTCCTGATTCAAATATTTGTGGCCTCACCTTCTTATGATAATTCCTTCTAAGGAGATTATGATAGCCTTGTAAGTGATTGAATGCATTTTGTCTTCTTTCATCTAGTAGTTCCAGTTCACTGAGCCTTGCTACTCTGTGGTCTTCATCTGAAATCAGGTTCTTTAATGATATATTCAAGGATGGTATTTCCACTTGAAGGGGTAGGACCACCTCTGATCCATAAACTAGGTAGAAAGGAGTGGCTCATGTAGGTGTTCTCACGCTAGTTTTGTATGCCCATAATGTGGTACTAAGCTGTAAATGCTAGTCTCACCCTGATTCGTTAACTATTTTCTTCAAGATTTTCAAAATGGTCTTTTTTGTCGCTTCAACCTGATCATTCCCTTGAGAATAATAGAATTAAGAGAATCCTTGTTTGATTTGGAACTGTTCACTTAGCTCTTCAACATCTTTGTTTTGGAAGGGTGCACCATGATCTCTCAGGATGGTTTGAGGAATTCCATACCGACAGATGATATGGTTGAGTATGAACATTGATATTTTCTTTCTAGTTATAGAAGTGAGGGGAATTGCTTCCACCCACTTAATGAAGTACTCTATTGCTGTTATGATGTATTTGTGTCCATTTGTTGAAGAACGTATAATTTTTCCAACTAGGTCAAATCCCCACATAGAAAATGGCAATGGTGAAGTAATAGGATTTAATTCTTGGGCTGGTACATGGATAAGGTCTCCATGAATTTGGCACTGCCTACACCTTTGTACATATTTGTTTGCATCTATCTCTACTTTGGGCCAATAGTATCCCATGCGGATGATCTTTTTAGCTAAGTTGTTTCCACCTCTGTGTGTTCCACAAATTCCTTCACGTACCTCGTACATAGCTCTCTGGGATTCTATGGAAGTGAGACATTGTAATAGCATTCCATCTAGACTTCATCTATATAGAGTGGTTGAGAGGATGGTATACCTAGAGGCTTGGCGGATGAGGGACTTTTTCAAGTTCCTAGACAAGTTGGGAGGTAAGGCACTAGTTTGGATGTAATTATACACATCATGGTACCATAGGGTTTTAGGACCAAAAAGGACACATGTTGATTCTTTGATTGGTGCTTAATGTGATGGAATCATGAGTTTCTCCACTAGAAACTGGAATCAGGTTTCATTGTCTGGCATATCGATCAATGATGCTATGGTAGCCATCGCATCTACAAATTTGTTTTGAGCCCATGGTATTTTCTTGAAGATGTATTGGAACTTAGTGCGCAACCTATCCATCTGTGGTCTGTATGGTATTAGCTTCCCATGTTTTTTCATATAATTATTGTTGACTTGGCTAATGACCAACTATGAATCTTCATAGACCTTAAGGTTCTTGACTATCCATTGAATTGTTGTCTTTATTCTGATGACGAGTGCTTCGTATTCTTCTATGTTGTTTGTGCATGGGAAGTTGAGTCTGAAAGATTTTGGAATTGCATCATTATTCAGAGTGATGAGCACTATTCCTGCCCCTGCACCATGGTTTGTGCATGATCCATCAAACTATAGTTGCCATACCTCAATTGTTGGTTGTAGTGTCATAATAGACTCATTAGGAAAGTAAAAAATGATAGGCTGATGATCCTGAATAGGTTCCTCTGCTAGTTGATCCGCAATCACTTGCCCTTTGATGGATTTTCTATATATGTACTCGATGTCAAACTTGCTTAAGATCATTACCCACTTTGCAAGTCATCTAGTGAGTGTTGCTTTGCTTAAGAGATACTTTAAAGGATCAATATGTGCTATCAAATTTGTTTGGTGACTCAACATGTAATGCCTCAACTTCTGGGAAGTTGAAGACGACTGTGAGGCATGATATTTTAATTGGTGTTTAGTTGAGATCATAACCTACCAATGTTCTACTTAGATAGTAAATAGCTCTCTCCTTGCTGTGTCATCATTTTGTGTTAAAAGTACACCTGATGTTGATTTTGTTGCCGAGATATACAGAAGCAAAGGTCTACCCTGGACTAGTGGCACTAATATGGGAGACTTGATTAGATAGTCCTTGAATATTTGGAATGCATGTTTGCATTGTTTTTTCCATATAAATTTGATGTCTTTGTGTAGTAAATGTTGCAATGGGTGGCACTTGTCTACTAGCTGAGCTATGAAGCACCTGATTTATTGGAGTCTTCCTTGTAACCCCCTTAGTTTCCTTATATTGGTCGGAGGTGGCATGTCCAATATCTCTTTGACTTTCTCAGGGTCTACTTCAATGCCTCTATGTGACACTATGAACCCCAATAGCTTCCCTGATGTGACCCCGAATGTGCATTTCTTTATGTTTAAGTGGACCTTGTATTTTTGCATTCTGTCAAATATTGGTCCCAATACTTGTAGATGATCCTTTCTAAGAATTGGCATGGCTAGTATGTCGTCAACATAGTCTTCCATTGTCTTGTGGATGAGATCATGAAAGATGGTTGTCATGGCCCTTTGATATGTTGCTCCAGCATTTTTTAGACCAAATGACATGACATTCCAACAATAAGTGCCCCAAGGACATGTGAAAGCCATTTTATGTTGGTCTTTTGGCATGATCCTTATCTGTTTATACCCTGAAAGCCATCCATGAGTGATAGCATTTGATGGCCAGCTATTAGATCTACTATCATATCGATGTTAGGCAAAGGAAAATCATCCTTGGGACAAGCTTTGTTAAGATCTCTACATTTTGTGCAAATTTGAATCTGACCACTGTGCTTTGTAACTGGTACCAGATTAGATATCCAGTCTGTGTATGGGATCAGTCTTATGAACTTAGCATCTACGAGATTTTTCAATTCTGCCTTTACTAGCAATGCAACATGGGGATGCATCTTTCTTTTTTTCTATTTGATAGGTTTGGCCATGGGTAGCAACGGGAGATGATGCAGCACAAGCTCTGGATCTAATCCTGCCATGTCTAAGTAGGACCATGCAAAATTGATCATCCTTTCCTTGAATAAATTGATGAAATATTCTCTCTCCTCTGGGTTTAGTGATTTTTCTAAGTAGATGTTCTTTGGGTTCTTATCATCTCCCAAGTTGACTTCTTCTATTTCTTCTACTAACAATGCCAACTTTTCCTCTGTCAAGGGGAGGAGTTCCTTCTTTCCATCTTCTAGCACCTCAGTGAGTTTTTCACTAGAAGATACATCTTGTTTTGTCTTTTTATTATTTTTGTGCCATTAAGCGCCTTTCAGTTTTCACTTACTGGCGATTCTTTTTTCTTTTTCAATTTGTTTTGATGACTAGAAAGAGGAGCTTCCTCCCCAAAGTATGCTGCTCTGTTGAGGTCAATGGAGAAACCTTCTTTATGGTCTCTTGATGGCATTCCTTCTCTAACTCCCATAAAATCTATGATAGCCTCATCATTCTCAAAGACATCCATATAAGGTGGTCCTTGTTGATCCCACTCTATTAGTTCTAGGTGTACAAGACATAGCCCCTCATGTTGGTTTAACTCTGTGTGGTTGAAGATGACTACAGAAATGGTTCCAACAAGCCTAGACTGTGATGTGGATGCACCACCTAAGGAATTGTTATTGATATGTTTATCGATGTAGGGTTGGTCATCAATGGCTAGTTGGTCAAATAGATTGTCAAGGTGTATGGTGGTGGCTAACCGAGGGGGATGGTCTAGGATCGAGGGTTCGGAGTCATGAATGGATATCCACTTGTACTCGTGGGAGTCAGGTTTTCTAGAACACTCATCAGATGTCTCACTTCCCTCATTATCATGGAGTGCTTGGTTGAGGGTTAATCAAGATTGAGAGGTTCCCACTTTGGCTGGCAACAATTATTGAAGTATGTTGTTGATTAAGATGTGTTCCAGATTTTTCACCTGGTGTAACTCTTCTATTTGTTCTTGATCAAAGGGTATGTTGTGGATGATAGGGCTGGTTCTTTTTTTCCCATAGCCTAACCCTCTCTTGTTTCTCTAGTTTGGCGGGAGAGACAGTTCCATTAAACCTTGTTGTCTTGCCCCTAGATGATTTGTACCATCATACCCAAACCTTTGCAGCATTGTATAGCCATTTCCATAGTTTGATATGGGTAGGGGTTGTTGAAGTGTCTCTTGTGGATCTTGGTACAACCATGTATTGATATCTGGATCGAATGGGTTTTCTTCTACAATGTCTCCCCTTCTGACAAAGGTTTTGGGTGGACACCTGAATAGAACAGGCTCTGGTGTTTCTGTTATAATATCTAGTTGTGGCATGTCATATGTTCTTGGGCTCTGAGGCATGTTTGTGATAGTGAAAGCTTCCTTGTAGCTATATTCACCACATCCCTTGTCAGTAATGGATATTTTTCCTGCTTTTCTTGTGACGTCTTTGGGAATTGAATTTGATGCAAATGGGATACTTGCCTCTTGGTTTGAGGGAAACTGGTTGTCATTACTAGTTTGAACGTCATTATAATATTGGAAAGGATTTGGATCTCCCTCAATGATGATTTCTTCCCCTTAGTGTGGGAACTTGATGCACTAATGATATGTTGAAGGTACAGCTTGCATCTCATGTATCCATGGTCTCCCTAGTAACATGTTGTATCCCAATTCTAGGTCTAGGATTTGGAAGGGAGTGTTCTTGACAATTGGACCAATCTGGATAGGTAGAATGATAATACCTTTGGAGGATCTTTCCTCTTCATCGTAGGCTCTTATGTTGATCCTCCTTGTTACATCAATGTTGGAATCTGAGTAGCCTAATTGCTTGATTAACTTTAAAGTAAAAATGTTTAATCCACCCCCACCATCAACAAGGACTCTATGCATTGTGCTTTTGTGGACTTGGACAAGCAAGTGCAAGGGATCATTATGCAAGGGTTTGTGCAATGGCACGTTACGGTGTGTGAATGTTGCATGTTTTTTTGTTGCGATATGATTAACCATCATTTGGAAGCTCTTAGGGGTTATGTTCCTTAGGATAGCTGCATTCTGAAGGGCTTGGTCAACTAATTTTTTATGCTATGGAGATATGTGCAAGAGGTCAAAAATGGAGATTTGGGCAGGCGTGCACTTTAGCTGATCCACTAGGCTTGTCTGTGGATTCGATGTTGCTTAAGGGTTGGCTGGTGTAGCAGATGAGGAAGGTGATCCTTGCAAGACAACTCTTGTATGATGGGTGGTTACAGCACATTTGTTACCTTCGTCTCTGATAGTGATCGTAGCCACATGGCTATCTCAAGGATTTAGGCAATTGATAATGTTATCACTATTGGCATAAGTGTAGTTGACCTGTTTGGACTGTCCACTAGACCTGAAGGTTTTCCCTTTATTATGATCATGAAATATGTCATTGAATATTGTATGATTAGTTGTTCCTTTGGTTTGGGTACTTGTTACATCAATGACCCCTGTGTCAATAAAATCTTGGATAGCATGTTTCAATCGGTAATAGTTGGGTGTTTTGTGTCCCTTCACCCGATGAAACTTGCAAAAATCATTGTCATTGTACCACCTTAGTTTGATTGCACCATGTTCATATTCCCTAATTTTTGAGAGAGTGATATTGTTGGATTGTATCAACTTTCATAAAGCTGATTCTATCGACTCTCGTAATGGTGTGAAGTCTCGTTGTTGGAATTGAAACTGTGGTTTACGTTGAGTCTGTTGCTGACTATTTGACATAGCGGCTACTTGGATAGGGGGAGGTTGAGTTTGATAGTATTCTTGAGAGCGGGCACCATAGGTTGTTGATTGGCTATAGGTGCATCTTGCAGTGACACTTTGGGTTGTGCGTAGTTGACTTTTTTCACATCAATAATACCATCGTTGGTGACATTTTTGTTTTTATTCCACCACTTAGCTTTGTCCATTGCATTTTTGTTTGTATTTGTTTGGGTAGGATCTGTAAGGAAACCTCTTTTGACCAATTTCTGCTCACAATGAACTCATTCGATAAGTTGTGTAAAGTTCAAAGCTAACTGCAATTCTATTGTAAATGACATGTCTGGAATCAGATTGTAAATGAACATGACTATTAGGTCTTTCTCAGGTACATCATATGTTATCATTTTTGCAGTATTCATCCATCTCTGTAGGAATTTTACAAAAGACTCTCCATCCTTATATTTTATATCACAAAGGTCCTTGATATTGACCTTGCGCTCGATGTTATGATGTAAGTGAGCGATGAAATTTTCAGCCAATTCACCCCAAGACAGAATGCCATGAGGTAAATGTGAGAACCATTCCATTACTGGTCTGGCTAAGCTTTGTGGGAATAGTCACATTAAGTATGTCTCATCATGTGTGAATTCAATGCAACTAGCAAAGATTCTCACATAAGCTCAATAGGGTTGGTATTGCCCCTATATTTGTCAAATTCTGGTAAAGAGAAGTGAGTTGGGAATGGAGACATGTGAAGAGAGTGATCAAACGGATACAGGTACAAATCCTCTGTGTTATAGGATTTAGATTTCCCTTGATTTTGCATATCCATCATTTGGGTTTGAAGGTTATGTACTTGTTGGATCAGCATGTCTATTTGAGACTGAGAAGGATTTGTGACATTGTACCTCTGTGTTGTAGTAGGTATGAGGTTGCACCTCAGCACCCCTTGAATAGGAACATAGGACCTCATCCTTGGGACTTGATATTGATTTCCCAACACATGATTTTGAAATGGGGGCACATGAGTGGCACAAGGTTGGTTATGTTGTGTTTTTTGTTGGGGTTGGGGATACTGTTGTTGTTAAACTTGGGGTTGTTGCTACTAGGGTTGAGGTTGTTGCAACTGAAGATGAGGTTGTTGTTGTTGGGTTTGAGTTTGTTGTAGCTAAATCTGGGATTTTTGTTGCTAGGGTTGAGGTTGTTGCAATTGAAGCTGGGGTTGCTTCTACTAGGGTTGAGGTTGTTGTTGCTAGATTTGAGTTTGTTGCTGCTGGATTTGGGTGAGCAAAGGCGTAACCTTGGGTGGGCATTGACTGAAAGTTAGAACTGTAGAGATGGATCCCTATGGGAATGATGTGTTGACCCCAAGGCTAGTAGGGATTGACTACGGAAGTGACATGGTGGAAAAAAGGTTACTTCTTGTTGGTGGGATGTAAGGCATAGCATGAGAGCTTGATTGGCTAGGCCATAAGATCGAAGGTGGAGGCATAATAGTGACCATGGGTACACTTAGTTGGGAGCATGTCATGCTCTTCATGGAAGATGTACTTGCTTGGTTTGCGTAATTGGTTTGATTGGGTATCATCTATGCCAATGTTGGTGTCATCAAGGACGGGAAGATTTGATAAACCACAAGTAGTTTTTGAGAGGGCTGAGTAGTGTTTAGACCTACGAGAGGCTTTTCGGGCCATATTGTGGACACATTGAATTCAGCGGGGAGTTTGACTCCATTTTTAATCAATATGGCTAAGAAACATTCAGGGTTCCTCTCCACAATAGCATCAACCACTCACGTGGAATGGGCATCTTTCTCTATATCTTCGAGCTCCTCTTTTGTGATATTTTGGAATAAGGCTGACCCTCGGGGATTCTCAAAAAGAGAAGGAATGGTATTCTTGAAAGGATCATCCTCTCACTCTGTTTCCCAAGTGGGAAATCTTTTGATGTATGAGTCCTCAGGTTGATTTATAGCCATCGACCTTGTGTAAGGCCCTCCATGGGGTGTTTGAGACATAGTGTGGTCTAGATTTTGTGACTAAAACAAGTGATATAAAGCAAAAAGAAAAGGATAACCTTTCTAGGAAAGTCTAATTTATGTTTGGACAAGGGTAATTCTAAGGACAGATGTTGATTTATCTTGATCTCAAGGTTTTGATGATGTAAGAATAATATTTCTCGACCTTTTCCTGGGAAAAATTTGTTGGAAAGTTACAATGCAAGCAATGGTTGTTTTGTCATTGATGTCAAACCTTCACCAGTGAGACTATTGCTATCTATTTGAGTACCATATCTATTGATTGATGAAGAATATTTAATAAGAATACCAAGTGGAATGGTTGAGTTAAGGCAAATAACAAGGGTACTTGATCAGTTGGCACATTGGCAAAACAATGTGTTGTTTATCTTTGATGACAGTTTTACTGGTTGGTTTGTGTCAAGCACCAGTATGTCGAGCAGAATTTCTAGTGAGGACCAAGCACTAGTGAAATTGCTGAGTAAGTTTAGTGTTGGATGAGAGAGAACACAATAGTGGCTGAGTGCCAGTATTTTGATTAATGATGAGATTTAAGATGTCTAGCCGACAAAGTTGATTTTATTGGCATATGTAAACTTAATTAAAGATTAATTCATGGTATTTAATGCATGGGTAACCACAATTAATGCATGGATTTAAGATTTAATTAAAGACTAATTTGGAGAAGTAAATGTTAATGTAATGATGGGATGATCCATTGGATCTAACCTAACCTAATATCTACAATCTTGATTAAGCAGAAAATATTTATCTGACCTAGATGATGAGGTATAAGATCACCTCAAGGGGTTATTCATGAAATGTGCTTTTGTGTATGCAAGAGGACTGCATATTTAATTTACTGGTTGGCATGACCTAGCAGAGAAGGTTGAACAGAGAAGCAGAGAATTGCATAAGTGATTGCTTGACAGATTTCCAAGTAGATCTGGAGCTTGAGAAGAGAATGGAGGCCACTCAGTAAGTTAGCATTAGAGCTGAAATTGGATCTAGATTTTCAAAGTAAGTTGTATGTTTCATATCACAACTGTTGATGACTTTCTAACCATTGTATCAGTTAAAATCTTTTAGCAAGGTTGACCTAACAGTCATTGTATAAATCCTCTAAACAAGGTGACATTCAGGTGGAATGTTCTAAGTCCTCTAACAAGGCCACTCCTGACAGGGTAATTAAATCCTTTAACCAAGTCACATTTAGTAATGTATTTTGTAAGCATTAATAGGGTTGGCTCCTAACAGAGCTCACTTCAGAAGAGTGAAAACTTGGTAGCATGTTACTGGTGGTGTTTCCCAAATTGGGTTTCCATGTTAAATACTTGTGTCAACTTGTGTGAATTTTTATAGTTTGTTTTATTGTTAAGTTTCTGCAAGCTAATTACATCTGAATAGTAAACTACATGTTTAATTTTTTCGCATATGCTACTATTGTCAAGTAGATCTGAGTTGTTTAAATTGCTGCAAAGTTTCAATTGGTACATCTAGACCTGAGGATAACTGGTTCACCCCTCCCCTCTCAGTTATTCTAAATTTATTCTAGAAATTGGTATCAGAGCTTAGTTCTCCTGGAAATAGTTTGAAGGTACTTGGAGCGAAAAGATCAAGATGTATAAAATGGAGGTTCCGAAGCTGAACAAAGATAACTTCCCTGCATGGCAGAGTTCGATGAAACTACATCTGGCCGGTATTGGAGATGATGCTAAGTGCCTTATTGAAAATGCTTATGTAGCACCTACTACACCTCTCACTACTGCACAGTTAAGAGAAAAGCAAGAACATAATCAAGTAATGTTGGAGATTGCATCTTCCTTGAGCTATTCTGAATTTGATGATATAAAGAGCTACACAAATGCAAAATAGATGTGGGTTGCCCTGACAACCATCTATGGAGGAGACACAAATGTACTGAGAGCCAAATCTAAAAGCTTAAGAGGTAAGTTTGATGAAATGAAAATGCAAGAAGGAGAAAATATAGTTTAGTACTGTGGTAGAATAAAAGAAGTTGTTAATGCTATTAGAGGAGCAAATGGAACAATTGATGAGAACACTATTATGAGCAAGGTACTGAGAACTCTTCTTCCTATATATGCTATTATATTATCTACAAATTCAAGAATTGAGATGTACTAATAATAATCTGACTTTAGAAGGTCTTGTAGGCAGACTTACTACATTTGAGATGTCAAATTTTGATAACTACACTCCAAAAGCTATTGATTCTACATTCATATCCCAGCTAGTCCTCAACAAATCAAAGAAAGGAAAGAAATGTGTGAATAGTGATAGCGACACTACAGATGATGATCTTGAAGAACTTTAAGCACTTATGGCAAAAAGACTATCTAGAGAAAAAGGAAAATTCAGAGGTAAACTTCCTATCATTTATTTTTCATGTAACAAAGTTAGTCATATTGCTGCTAGATGTCTTGATAAGAATGACAAAGATGAAAGAAGGGACAACAAATACAAAGACAGAAAGGATGACTGAGACTTCAGAAAGTATAAGGATTACAAAGACAAAGGTAATAAATCTTGCTATATAGCTAAAGAAGCTTCTGACAATTATTCTGACAATTCTAGTGACAATGATATAGAAGTTGTGTATGTTGCTATGAAAGATGATTTTGATGATGAAGAGAAAACTGCACTAATTTCTTATAAGAGTAAAAGTGACCGTTGGATTATTGACAGTGGTTGTTCCCATCATATGACTGGTGACAAAGATAAATTTGAGTCCTTAGATCAGTGCAAAGGTGGTTATGTTAAATTTGGTAATGATGCACAATGTATTATCAAAGGGAAAGGAACAATCAATTTGACTGACAAGATCAAATGTGACAATGTTTATTGGGTTGATGATCTTAACTATAATTTACTGAATGTTTCACAGCTGAATACTTATGGCTACAAAATTGAGTTCCATCACAAGAAGGAAAAGATCTATAATGCTATTGGTGAACTGGTTGGAAGTGGTGAGAAAACAAAAGGTAACTTGTTCTATCTGGATTTAACTGAAGAGACATGCTTGTTTTCACAATACAATGATGTTTGGTTATGGCATAAAAGGTTGTGTCATGTAAACTTTGATAACTTGGTAATCATAAGAAAACTAAAAAAGGTTAGAGGGTTGCCTAAGTTAAAGAAACCTAAAAATGTTGTGTAAGCAATGTCAACTAGGAAAAATGACTAAATCTAGTTTCAAGAGTAAGACTCATACTTCAGAGGAAATTCTGGAATTAGTTCATACTGGCCTCTGTGGTCCCATTGGAGAGAAAAGTTATTGTGGAGCTAGATATTTCATTCTGTTTGTTGATGATTGTGATGTTTCTTAAGGAAAAATATGTTGCATTCCATTTATTTAAGTGGTACTTGGCAAAAGTTGAAAAGGAGAGAGGTAAAATTTTGAAATGTTTGAGATCTAACAGAGGAGGTGAGTTTACTCCAAATGAGTTTAACAGTTTCTACAATGACTGAGGCATAAAAAGATAGATGTCCACACCCAAGACACCACCACAAAATGGTATTGTTGAATGCATAAATAGATCTATCATGGACTATGCAAGAACACTAATGATGGAGAAAAATATTGCACAAAAATATTGGAAATAAGTTGTAAGTACTACAGTATATACCCTGCACAAAGTACAAGTTAGAAAAGGTACTAATGCTACACCTTATGAACTTTGGTATGGATATGCACCTAGTGTAAGATATTTCAAAGTTTTTGGAAGCAAATTTTTTATACTAAAGGACAATAGAAATGGAAAACTTGATGCTAAAGGAGAGGAAGGTATATTCCTTGGATATTCAACTAAAAGAAAAGCATACAAGTGTTTGAATTCTAATACTAAAAAAGTTGTGGAAAGTACAAATGTTAGAATTGATGAATATACAAAAATAAATGAAGCTGAAAGTACACAAGAACCTGAAAGTTACAAGCCATTTGTCTATCTAGATGAGGAAGATTCTAATGCATTACTTGAACCTATGAGTGAGGTTGTCGAGCAATAGCTAGCACCTGCTGAGTCATAGAGTGGAGTTGTTGAGCAATAGGAGATGAATGCCAAGCTATCTGATGAAGATGTCGAGTCACAAAATCAACCTACATTGAGTAAGAACAATGAATCTAAAGTAAAACATGAACCTACTCTAGCAAAGTATGTGAGGAGGAACCACAACCCTGATCAAATCATTGGATTGAAGGATTCTGCAGTTATGACACAAAGTAAGTTGAGAGATGGTACATGTCTGTTATGTGATTTTGATCCTAAAACAATAAAAGATGCTTTAGAAAATGAAGACTAGATACAAGCCATGAATGAAGAAATTGAACAAATTGAAAAGAACAAGACTTGGACACTTGTACCTATGCCAAATGAATAAAATGTAATTGGTACTAAGTGGGTATTCAGAAATAAGCTGAATGGACATGGAGAAGTGACAAGAAACAAAGCTAGATTGGTATGGAAGGGTTATGCACAAGAGGAAGGAATTGACTATGGTGAAACATTCACCCCAGTTGCAAGATTGGAAGGAGTCAGAACTTTACTTGCATATGCAGCCTACAGGGGTTTTAAAGTTTATCAGATGGATGTGAAGTCTGCATTCCTCAATGGTATATTGGAAGAAGAAGTGTACATTGAACAAGCTAATGGTTTTGTTGACCCAAACAAGAGGAATATGGTTTGTAGATTGCACAAGGCACTTTATGGACTAAAGCAAGCACCAAGAGCATGGTATGAGAGATTGCACAATTATCTGATAAACATTGGATTTGCAAGAACCAATGACAACAGCAACCTATATTTGAAGACAGGGCAATGTAAAGGTACTTTATTAGCTAAAATTTTTGTAGATGACATTATATTTTGTGGACAAGATGTGTTATGCCAAACATTTGCAAAAGAGATGCAAACTGATTTTGAGATGTCTATGTTTGGTGAGATTAAATTTTTTTTGGCTTACAAATATATCAAATGAAGAATGGTACCTATATCACTCAATCTAAATATTTCAAGGAGATACTAAAAAATTTTGGAATGGAAGATTCAAAACCCAGTAAGTACACCCATGGCTACTGGACAGAAGTTGACAAAGGATGATGATACTAAAGAAGTCAATCAAACCCTTTACAGATCAATGATTGGAAAGATGCAATATGTTGTACATAGTAGACCTGATATTGCCCTGGTTGTTAGAATTATTGCTAGGTTTTCTGCTAATCCCAAGGAAACTCATATGATGGCAGTAAAAATAATTTTGAGATATTTGAAAGGAACCAATGACTATGGCCTATATTACATAAAGAATGACAAGTTTGAGCTCAGAGTTTACACTGACTATGATTGGGATGGTAATGTTGATGATAGGGAAAGCACCACATGAGGAGCATTTCTTTTGGGAAAAAGATTGATTTCATTGACAAGAAAGAAAAAGAACTGCACCTCACAATCTACAGTTGAAGCCGAGTATGTGGCAACAGCAGTCAATTGTTCTAATATTGTGTGGTTGAAGATACTACTGAAAGGTATGAAAGAAGATATCACAGAACCAGTTGTCATATATTGTGATAACACGAGTGCCATTAATATTTCTAAGAACCTTGTAATGCACTCTAAGACAAAGCATATATCTATCAAGTATCATTACTTGATGGAGCTAGTTCAGAAGAAGGAAGTGAGACTGGATTATGTGAACACTAAGGAACAATTAGCAGACATATTTACAAAAGCACTACCCAAAGATGCTCATGAGTATCTACGAGGTAAATTGGGGGTGATTCCCCTAACTGAAGCTAATTAATTTCTATATGGAATTGTTGCATCAAATGTTATATTCAGAATATTTGACACATTGATGCACAGGCAGTCACACTTTAGGAAGCTGCCTAAAGCTATGAAGTTGGACAAGAACATAAAAGAAGATCAGTCATAAAACAAGATGACAGGAACAACATGATATAGAGTTATGAATAGGAGAATCTACATGATAAAGATTTCAACATCTTTGGCAGTGTTGTCAAAGAGGGAGAAGTTTACTGAAAAAGGGAGAATTCACTATTGGAATTATATTGAGATGATGTACTGAGAGGGGAGGGGTGAATCAGTACCTCTAAAAATTTTCTTTGGTTAGCCCATTAACCCTTAATCATTAGTTTGTAAATTATCTTATCTAATTGTTCATCGTTCTTTATGCATATGCAATCATATCATAAATTCTTTAGTATGTAACCATAACAGAAACATTCATGAAAATAGATAACACATGACGCAAGATATGATATCACAGAAAACTCATGTGAAGTAAAAACTATGGTGGGGATTTTTACCCACAAGACTTCACTATCTACAGATAAGAAGGGGCTGGTTAAGGCTTACAATTGGTCACTTCTAATGACCTACCCTGTTAGGAGTATTACAGTGGAGACCTATTAAGATCTACTTCATTTGAAGCTTTAGCAACACTATTAAGTGTGCACTCTGTTAAGAGATTTGGAAAGAACAGTTAAGTCCACCTTCTACAAAAGTATTTTAGATGTGATGCACTTGTTAGAATGCAACTACATAAGTCTTTGATCTAATGACAAATTAAATCTTCAATTGCTAATAACAGATCCTATAAAGCTTCATACATATAAGTAATCATCCTTCCATGATTGAATAATACCTTTATTTGCTTATCGGTAGCCTTTGTGTGTTCTTGATAACTAATGTATTATGTTTCTGATCTTTACATGAATTCTACCTTCTACTCCTTAGATGCTCTTGGTGGCTATCAACAATGTGAATTCATGTTCTCACAATTGAGTTTGAACATCTATTTATACTAAATTAGACTCAGTTCTTGATTCATGCATCGCAAGTTAACTCTAGATCCAAGGTTTACAACTTGACCTTGATCTTTACTTAGATATGTTTTAGATCCGTTAGGATGCATTAAAACATTTACATAAAGCTTGCTTGACCCTCAATTTATGATTTAAAAACAAATAAAAACTCTATAAATAGAATTACATTGCTTTATCCATCGTGTAAAAATTAGATCCACAATTTGCAGGTTCTTCAACTGACTGTTGGTTCTGACTGTCGATTTTCTTGGTCGTCGGTGTTCCTTTCTTGAACTTGTAATCGGGTATGCCTTTTCTATTCCTCTCGGGTTACTTCTGAAAACTATGTCGCCGGTGATGCTTTTGGTCGTCGGTGATGCTTGTCAATTCTATACTTATCATTTTTCTTGTGACCTTTGTATTTTTTCGGGTATGCTCGATGTCTGTCGATAATTCCTTGGTCTGTCGGTTATGCTTGTAGTCTGGCGGTAATGCTTTAGTTTGTCGGTGATCTCTGTCAATGTTTTTCACTAAGTGTACTAATGGAAAAATAATGTCATCAATCTCCCCCTTTGACATTAGTATCAAAAACATGATATGTGCAACATACTAAGTGTATTAGTATGTACACCTATGTATACTTCTTCCTTAGTCATTTTGAATGACTCCCCCTATGTATATGCCGGTAAGTGTAAGCATATATACATATCCTTATGTATTTTTTTCTTCATCTGATATATATAATGTACATAACTATATACATGTGCTTTCCTCCTTTTTTGATTCTAAAGGAAAAGGTACTTAAAGCTTTTCAAAAAGGTGGGAATGTGAGGACTTGATTTCCTCCATCATCTTTTCCCATTTTTCCTTTAGCATTTCTAGAACCATGTGCTCTAGTGAGATTCGTACATGTATTTCATAGATTTTGTCTACTACAGACATCTCAAGGGTTGCTATCAGATTTCTAGCATCAGAAATATGTTGTTGCAGAATTGTAAGATTTGGTAGAATATGTGCTTGAAGTTCAGTAATTTCACCTCTCAATTGTGTTTCAGCATCCCATATTTCTTGCCTTAGCCTATTTGCCTCTAAGACTATGTCATGATGTGACTTTATGTTGTTGGCATGAGAGGTTAGGCTTTGTGCACTTGTTGTGACATTATGATCTATCTCTATTAGTTTGTCACTATTTTCTTTTGCAAATTTCTCTAGTGTGCACATCTTTTGAAGTAAGGTGATTACTTTAGCAATCATTGGCTCTAATTCTTCAGTGAGTTCTGAGAGCTTTACCTTATTCAATGCCACTTCTTGGCTGATTTTATCAATTAACTTGGATTGATATTTCTTTTTTGCTTGCTCTTCCATTGCTTGTTCTACATCTATACCTTGCTCTGTTATGGTGTCGGTAAGAACAGCAATTTGTTCCTTTACTGAAGCATTTTCTTCAAGTTTCACTTCAGGAACAAGTTGTTGGAGTATCTCTTTTTCTTTGTCAAGTGCCATGTTTTCTCTATGTTCTTATATCATCTTCTTCTGTATGGATTTCCTCTGATAGAGCACTCCAAACTCTTGAAGTTTGTCACTGTCCAACGTGGTAATGTCCCAGTTTGGAACTTCAATGATTTCATCAAGTGTCACAGCCAATATATCTTTCTTTACTTGTTTCTTTTTTTTCTTCTTTGGCTGGGTGGAAGATTAATGTACCACCATTTGTAAGGCTTGAGACTGGGTTGATTTAGTTGGTGAGTGTTGAGAGGATGAGGCATCCTTTTGTATATGTTATGTGTTCACCGGCCAGTTTGGTGAAGATGTCTCCTCATTTACCTTAGGTGTGTCAGCAGATGAATCTTCTTTCAATTTTAATTCCTCATTTTTCTTGACTTCCCCACTCTTATCTTGCTCTTCAACATTTCTCATTGTGTCATCACTTGTTTTATCTACCTCTTTACTTTGTTCTTTTGATACATCATGTTGCTCATCGGTTGCATCTTTCATGTCAGTCTCTGTATCCTTGGGAGTGTCAGATGCACCTTGGTTTTCATTGGTACCCATATCCTTGGGTATATTATCATCTTTCTTGGATGATTTATCTTGACTAGACTGTATATCAATAGCATCTATTAATATATGCATATTTGTTGGTGTATTGACAATTGCAGTGTCAATAGCTATGTCTTGTCCATCAGTCTTACCCTCTACAGCATTGATGTCTTCATCTTTTTGAACCTCTGCTGTAGGTTCTTTTCCTATAATGGTATCAACAATGTTGTCTAACCATGAATCATCGTTTATATCAACATCTAAGTTACCTTTTATTGACAGTTCTTCTTTGTTAACTTCTTCATCCTCCAAGTTTATGTGGATGGGGGTTGTTGGTACTTGATCATCTTTACCATCTATTGACCAGTCCTCATCTATAACATCAGTTTGTTTTTGGCCTGTGATATGTACCTCTTCACTATCTAACTCAACTATTAAGTTACCTATTTTGTTGATAGGTTCCTTTTTAGGACTATTTTTCTCATCAGGATTTAGTATTCCACTCCATATTTGATGAGTGTCTTCTTCAAGCTCTATAAGCTTTCCTTGAAGAAATTTGTAAGCTCTCATTTTTGGTGAGAATTTCTTTGTATATTTCTCCATGACTTCATTGATTTCCTCTTTTGTTGATTTAGGATGCATAAGAGATACCAGTACTCTTTTTCTTATCCTCTTCTCCTCATGGAGTGCAAAATTGAATCTAGAAGATATTTTATCTAATAGTTCTTGTGGAACATCTTGTGAAGTGAAGTGCAGTGGGACATAATAGTGTTTTCACATCTTAGTAATAAGTGCATCTTCAATCTTATTTTGTTCTATTGTATCCCACTTTAACCATTTCCTAATTTTAGGATGTCCAACAGATCTAGCTTCAGAAATAGACTTACATATGTCATCAATGTCTTCAGTTAGAGATGTAACCTTTGCTATTTCCTTTGCAACTTTTACAGTGTCAGGTTCATCCATAGCTGACTCTTCTAAGTCTTCATCGGTTTGAACATATTTTCTCCTTTTGGTAGGTACCCTAGCTGGTTGTTTTGCCTTCTGAGGTTCAGGTTTCCTCTTGTACACCTTACCTTTGACCATGGGAGAAGGAATAGCATCCTGTGTTGTTTGAATCCTTGTTCTAGATTTCTTTGGTGGAGGAGGAGGTGTTGAATCAAACTTCTCTTCCTCTAATTCTTGGTGCTCTTCTGTATCACTGATGGGAAGCTATTCTTTAGTGAGTTCCTCCTTATCCTTTTGTTCCTCTTCACCTTCTTCTTCTTCTTCTCCTTCAGAAGATATTTTCAAGTTCTATTTCAAATTCTCTACCATTTTCTTTGACTGCTTTACAGCCTTCTTGACAACAAGATTTGACTTAATTTTTAGTTTTGCCTCTTCATAAGTACCAAATCTTAATTGCTTGTTGTCAATGGGTTCATTTAACAATGCCTGAATGCATTCAGTTGCTAATCTTGTTTTGATTTCATAATCCAACTTTTCAAGCCATGATTTCCTCAGAACTACAGCTTGTATGTAAGTGAAATTTGTATCCACCATAAAACATATCTCTTCATAGTGTTCCTCTATCAGTTTCTTAGGAATCCTAGTTCTTTCTTGAAGCACTTCCTTTATGGGTTTGAAATATTCATGCATCACATTGTCAAAATTTGTACCAAGTGATTCTATAAACTCACTAATCTGAATGGTAATCGGTCTACTTGTGTCCCATGCAACTTTTCCTATGGAAGGAAAGTATTCTTCAAAGTAGAAGAATATACACATTATGAGGGAACCAAACTTACATGTGTTTGTCCTTGAAGACCTTATTGTCCACATGTTCTCCTCAAATTGATGTAATAGGATCTCTGCCATATCCATCTTCTTCCCCTATTTAATAATCTTGTATTTTGTGCTCATAGCAGTACTAGATATGTTGTTCATTCTTCTTGCTTGGAATATTTTGTATCCAACGACACATGCTCCAAACTTTAGCTCTGCATCGGTAATGGTTTTTACCTTTAGTGCCCTTTTATCTGATTTTGCACCAGTTAGTTTCTCAATTCTTCCAGAGATGGGTGTTTGTGAGCCTATGGCTTATCGATTGTGGGATAACTAGAAACCACATGTATAATATCCTTTGTTATAGGTTTTGGCTTGTTTAGCCATAGAGCCTTGTCGTGAACTCTGCTAAGGATGATTTTAATCCATTCTGTCTTGAAAACCCTAGGAAAATGCAGTGCATTTGTGAGTCCTTTTACTTCCAAGATTTTATGCTCTTCTTTGAGCTTTCTAGCATCATCACAAAGTACCGCATAGGTGTTATCAAGATCTAGATCTCCTATCTCTGAGATCTTACAGTGAATTTAGGACCTTACGTCCTCTACTAGAAAAACCCTAGGTGGGATTCAGGAAAATGCTCTAGAATCATCTGGTTGAGAGGCTATTTTAGGGTGTAGTTTATACTTAGGTTCAACACATGCTCCTCTTTTGACAAGTATGAAGGGTTTCTTCTTTTCATCCTTAATTTTCTTTACCCTAGAGGTTGACGCCATCGTATTTGCAATTTAGGGCTTTTGCAAAATAAAGACAGTGCTATCGGTGAGGGTATTAACTTATTGATTCTCTATGATTGCCTATGATTCTGAATGCTTTGTGTTTGACTTCTGTTGGGTCACTTTCCAATCTGTTCTCAAATCACTCTGTTCTGCTCAAAAATTGCAGGTGTAAAAATGAGCTTACCTGTCGAGCTTTTATACCTTTTTGTGCCCGAAGTTGTCATAAATGCTTACCAACTTATTGGTTTATGAAGACTACTTTTGTTGGTAAAGACATTCATAACATCGTCGGTGTCTATGCAAAGCATCAGGGTTGCTAGTGGTTTTGGAGACTTCACCGATGCTCATCAGTGAGGTTGCGATGACAGCTTTTGTGATTCAGTATTCACCGATATCTGTCAATTTACACTTAGCTTGTGTAATGACCGATACATTTCTGTAAGTAACACTAACTTTTTCTGTGTGTGTTCATCGATGCATATTGTGCCCAATAACTGACGGTTTCTTTTCAACAGTTTAGTACATAACAATGTATTGCATCTTTATTCATGCTAATATTACAATATGAACTATGTATAATGGAACCGATGCATAGTAAAAACTTTTCATAATGCAGTTCCATACTCACTTGTGCAATCTAGTTAGATGTAGTGATGTCACCAAATCCAGTGGATGGGGTGTCACCATTTGCGTTGCTTGTTCCAGCACCTTCAGTGTTTATGGCTTTTACCCACATCTTGTTGCTCATTCTTTTGATGTCATCAATGGTATTTCCATTGGGATGTGTATTTGTGTCTGTCAGTCAGTCTTTGCAATCTTTTATCACATGTGCAACCTTATGACAATGTAAACATGTCATACCTGGATTGGACAATCCTCTTGACCTTCTGGTCCACTTTCTCATACAGTTGGTAGAAATATGACCATACCTTCCACATGTTGTGCAATTTACCCATGTGTTATAGTCCCAAATATATGAGTTACCTACTCTTTCTGGTTTGTAGCTTTTATAATTCTCCTTTGGAGTCCATGCCTTCTTATTCTTTTTCCAGCATTCCTTATGTGTATGCCCATTCATCTTGCATGTAGGACAATACTTGTCCATATAGGCTTTTCTCTTTGGATTTATCACTTTGGATCTACACTCATGTGCCTTGTGTCCTTTCTGTTGACATTTCTAACAATTACCAATAAAAGTAGATTGTGTTTGAGAAATACCTTTCATTTTACTTCTGCAGATGTTTGAGGTGTGGCCTGGTTTTCCATAGTGATTGTATGATAGTTTCTTGGATCTTGGGGTTGTGAAAGCATTCCTCTAATATGATTGATTTGAGGATTCACCATTCTCATTGTACCCTAATCCTATGTAGTTGTTGACTCTTCTTTGTCCATCAAGAAAATCATCCATCCTTCTGTTGCTATCTTCAGCCTTTTTGATCAATTCATTGTGTTGATTTTGGACTTTGATTTCATGCTTCAATTTTTCATTCTCTTCTCTTAGCTCACCAATGATCTATATTCTTTTGATGAGTTTTGTATTTAATATGTTTGCTTCTTGACTCATAAGAATAATCTTGTTGGTAACCTCATGGTGATGCTCAGTGAGTCTTTGAATCTCTGATTCTTTTTCTTGTAGCTTCTCTATAATTTTCCTCCTATCATCAAAGGCTAGTGTTCTTTCATTTTCATCTTTTCTTGCATCATTCATGACATCAATCATTTTTACCATTTGAGTTTCTTGACCAATTTGCAGCATCTTGATTTGATCTGTCAGATGTAGATTGATCTCTTGAATACTAGTAATTTCTTCAACTGATGCGTCTGAGGCTTTGCTCAATGATGATTCTGTTGTTTCAAAGTATTCTTGTATTTCCATTTATTTGTAGTCTTTTTCATTCAATCTGGTTGCCATATTATTTCTTTCATCAAGAAGTTGTCTTAGCTTTATTCTTGCCTCCTTGTACTGCTCATAGTTTATTTGCATCTGTAACTGCTCATTCTCAATAGTCATGTCCAGTCTGAACTTGTCCATTGCTCTAATTTTTTCTCTCAAGTCTTTAAGCTTTTCAAGAGAGAGACTTAGCTCTGATACCAATTGTTGGAATTATATTGAGATGATGTACTGAGAGGGGAGGGGTGAATCAGTACCTCTAAAACTTTTCTTTGGTTAGCCCATTGACCCTTAATCATCAGTTTGTAAATTATCTTATCTAATTGTTCATCTTTATTTATGCATATGCAATCATATCATAAATTCTTTAGTATGTAACCATAATAGAAACATTCAAGAAAATAGATAACACATGACACAAGATATGATATCGCAGAAAACTCCTGTTAGGAAGTAAAAACCACGGTGGGGATTGTTACCCACAAGACTTCACTATCTGTAGATAAGAAGGGGCCAATTAAGGCTTACAATTGGTAACTTCTAATGACCTACCCTCTTAGGAGTATTACAGTGGAGACTTGTTAAGATCTACTTCATTTAAATCTTTAGCAACACTGTTAAGTGTGCACTCTGTTAAGAGATTTAGAAAGAACGGTTAAGTCCACCTTCTACAAAAGGATTTTAGATGTGATGCACTTGTTAGAATGAAACTACATAAGTCTTTGATCTAATGATAAATTCAATCTTCAATTGTTGATAACAGATCCTATAAAGCTTCATACATATAAGTAATCATCCTTCCATGATTGAATAATACCTTAATCTGCTTATCGATAGCCTATGTGTGTTCTTGATTACTGATGTATTATGTTTCTGATCTTTGCATGAATTCTGCCTTCTGCTCCTTAGATGCTCTTGGTGGCTATCAACAATGTGAATTCATGTTCTCAAAATTGAGTTTGAACATCTATTTATACTAAATTAGACTCATTTCTTGATTCATGCATCACAAGTTAACTCTAGATCCAAGGTTTACAACTTGACCTTGAACTTTAGTTAGATATGTTTTAGATCCGTTAGGATGCATTAAAACATTTACATAAATCTTTCTTGACCCTCAAGTTATGATTTAAAAACAAATAAAAACTCTATAAATAGAATTACATTGCTTTATCCATCATGGAAAAATTAGATCCATAATTTGTGGGTTCTTAAACTGACTGTCGGTTCTGACGGTCAGTTTTCTTGGTCGTCGGTGTTCCTTTCTTGAACTGGTCGTCAGGTATGCCTTTTCTATTCCTATCGGGTTAGTTCTAAAAATTGTGTCACCGGTGATGCTTGTGGTCATCGGTGATGCTTGTCGATTCTATACTTAGCATTTTTCTTGTGACCTTTGTATTATGTCGGGTATGCTTGTTGCCTGCCGGTAATGCCTTAGTCTGCCAGTTATGCTTGTAGTCTAGCGGTAATGCTTTAGTCTGCCGGTGATCTCTATCAATGTTTTTCACTAAGTGTACTAATGGAAAAATAATGTCATCATTCACTACTTAGAGAAAAAGAGATTGGTGACAGAAATAGAAAGACATCAATGTGATCACAGACACAGAGGGAGAAAATTTTTGCAAGATGAGAATCAGAATGAAGCTAAAGACATTAATGAATATTTGTTCATATCAAGGAACACAGGTAAATTTTTGGATTGTATGGTAACTATACTTGTTAAATTATTATTTTCAATGTTTAATGTTTGCCATCAATTCCAAAGAGGGAGATTGTTGGAAAGTTACAATGCAAGCAATGGTTGTTTTGTCATTGATGTCAAACCTTCACTGATGAGACTATTTCTATATATTTGAGTACCATATCTATTTATTGATGAAGAAGATTTAACAAGAAGACCAAGTGGAATGGTTGAGTTAAGGCAAATAACAAGGGTACTTGATCAGTTAGCACATTGGCAAAACAATGTGTTGTTTATCTCTGATGACAGTTTTACTGGTTGGTTTGTGTCGAGCACCAGTATGCTGAGCAGAATTTCCAGTGACGACCGAGCACTAGTGAAATTGCCAAATAAGTTCAGCGTTGGCCGAGTGAGAACATAATGGTGGTTGAGTGCCAGTATTTTGATTAATGATTAGATTTAAGATCTTTGGCCAACATAGTTGATTTTATTGGGATATGTATTTAGTTAATTAAATATTGATTCACAGTATTTAATGCATGGGTAACCATAATTAATGCATGCTTTCAAGATTTAATTAAAGACTACTTTGGAGAAGTAAATGGTAATGTGATGATGGGATGATCCATTGGATCTGACCTAACCTAAGATCTACGATCTTGATTAAGTGGCAAAGATTTATCTGACCTAGATGATGAGGTATAAGATAAGCTCAAGGCATTATTCATGAAATGTGCTTGTGTGTATGCAAGAGGATTGCATAGTTAATTTACTGATTGGCATGACCTAGCAGAGAAGGTTGAACAGAGAAGTAGAGAATTGCATGAGTGATTGCTTGACAAATTTCCAAGTAGATCTAGATTTTGAGAAGAGAATGGAGGCCACTCAGTAAGTTAGCATTAGAGATGAAATTGGATCTAGATTTGCAAAGTAAGTTGTATGTATCAGATCACAACTATTGATTACTTTCTAACCATTGTATCAGTTAAAATCTTTTAACAAGGTTGACCTAATAGTCATTGTATAAATCCTCTAAATAAGGTGACATTCAAGTGGAATGTTCTAAGTCCTCTAACAAGACCACTCCTAACTGAGTGATTAAATCCTTTAACCAGGTCACATTTAGCAATGTGTTCTGTAACCTTTAACAGGGTTGGCTCCTAATAGAGCTCACTTTAGAAGAGTGAAAACTTGGTAACATGTTACTGGTGGTTTTTCCCAAATTGGGTTTCCACGTTAAATACTTGTGTCAACTTGTGTGAATGTTTATGGTTTGTTTTATTGTTAAGTTTTTGCAAGCTAATTACATCTAAATATTAAACTGCATGTTTAAGTTGTTGACATATGCTACTGCTGCCAAGTAGATCTAAGTTGTTTAAATTGCTGCAAAGTTTCAATTGGTACATATAGACCTCAGGACAACTGATTCACCCCTCCCCTCTCAGTTATTCTAAATTCATTCTAACAAAAGTCACTGATAGAGATGATGATGTTGAGATAATGGGATCAAGATATTTTGAGTCTGAACTTTCAAACTAACAATGTTTAGACAATAATCACGCTTTCAAAGAAGGGATGATATTTAATGTTTAGAGATTCACACAATGTTATTTGCATTTTTCTAGGATAGACGCTAGTCTTTGGCACAAAATGGAGAGTATTTTCAAGGTTTTTAGGTTAAAACATGTATAAAATAGTCTCTGGTCAATTGCGGCAAAACTCCACTGATTGTGGTAAAGTGACTAGTCGATTGTGGTAATCTATCACCAATCGAGGTAATAGACAAGTCAATTGTGGCAATAAACAAGTTAATTGTGGCAAACCTCTGTCAATTGTGGAAAAATGCAGGCAATTGCGGAAAAGGGGAAACAGTCTCAAAAAAAACTCAAAGATAGGTCTCACTATCTAACAATTTTGATTTTCTGGAATAAGTCTTCTGATTTACAAGACAATTTGATGTTGACAACCCTAGAATTTAACATGTTTGACTTGTTTTTACGGCTTTTGATGTTTGTTTTGCATTTTGGAAACTGATCAAAGAACAAGCACAATAGACAATGTGTTTTGAAGAATGAAGACTGACAATGTGTATGTTCTACAACTCTTTCAAGTTGCGATGTTATCACGAGGTCTCAACAGTGAACAGTCAGATTAATCTAGGTCAATGGCTACAAAATACAATATTATAGGCCCAATTCTTGAATGTATGTTATCTCACACAATAAGTGTCACACTACTAGGACACGAAGGTCCACGACATAGGCATCCGTATTTTTGTCATTGCCAGGTATTATTGTCGTGGAGTGAAGATCTCTTTCGCTACATAAATACCTTGGAACACATATGTTGGGAATCTTGGAGGGAAATTCCTACAACCCCTTGCACTATAATAAGGTATCTATTCAGAGGTAGATCGGGTTGGCCTCTAATTAACAAGGTTGTAGTAAGCATCTGTGGCATCTCTCCAATCAGTTTGTATGTGTGTGACTCACTTAAGAGCCTAGTTGACCATGCTAGCTCCTTAGGGATATTCACCCAATCCAAACTATCATCAACACACCTCGCCTAAGCTTGGCTAGATAAGATGGAACTTTGGTTCACATCTTGTTTATATACCGATCAGAAGGATTATTGGTTTAAGGTCGTTCTCCTAGGAAGAAGCGTATTCCCCGAACAAGCCTTTCTAAAAAATTATAAAGGTGTTTAATCTAACAAATTGTGCAAGTGCACCCAAAACTCAAGACACAAGGCAAATCAGTTAAGCTCTAAAAGTTTGAAATTTGAACTAAGCTACACCACTATACAAGCACAAGTGTTCATTTTTAAGCTCAAAAGTAGGTGTTGATTGCTTGTTCAATTTTAGTGCACCAAATCAAAAGATTCTTTTCCTTTGTTCAATTTTAATCTCCACGTCAATTTTAAGCACCAATTTCTAAAATGTGAGGTGTGAGATGTGTGACAAACACTGTTCTTTTTAAACCCAAATCGACAAGTGAATGAATTTTATGTTGTATTGTTTATCTTGTCTCCTCGATTCAAACTTGTCAAAGAAAGTGTTTAGTATCTCAAGAAATGAAAGATTTTTAATCCAAGACAACAGAATATCTGGAAACTCTAGTATTATTGAGATTTCTGAAATTAATGGTGACTTTATACTTACTTGAAAATCTCTTGATTGAATCAATGTACCTTGTATATGCTTCGCTTTGATCTTCAACTGCGATTGTGAGAGTAGCCCTTTGTTGTGATCAATAGTTGGTGGTTCTCCTTATTGCAGCTCTTAATGATCTAGCACCTGGTATGCATCTGATTACCTTCTTTGTCATTCACCATCAGTCAACCCTGTACAGAAACTAAGAAAAATAGCTAGAAATGTGTCTTTTATGTCAATTGCGGTACTAGTTGTTCAATTGCGACAATCTCCTTTTAATTGTGGCAAAATGTTGGCAATTGTCGCAAAAAATTATATTCTATGAAAGAATGTTTTCATTTGCGGCATGGATCGGTCAATTGCGGTAGAGCATAGGCAATTGTGGTAAAGCACGGTAAATTGTGGTGAAAGCTAGGCAATTGTGGCACAGTGCTAGAAGACCGAAAGATAGAAAATGACAAAATAGCAATGTGAAATCCTGTAATCAATTGTGGTATTAAACTAGTCAATTGTGGCACTATTTCATCAATTGTGGAAAAATACCAGCAATTGCAAAATTACGCAGATATTGAGAAAATAATGAAAATTGAGGTCTGTAACTGTACGACCATGGCTGATTGATTATGTTTGTCATCTGCAAGAGATATTCAGGTTGTTTGCTTCATGTCAGGTTCACCAAAAATGTATGCCTCTTCATGATTCATGGTTCCAAGCTTTCCAAAGGCTAGGGTTAGTAGCACCAGTTTGCAATGGGGAAATCAATAGAAAAACTACTAATAATGAATACTAAAATGTAACCAATAAAATATACAAGCAAAGAAAGGAAAACAAATGAATGCAAATCCTAAAGTGCTTGAAGCTTCTATTATCTCTCTCTACTCCTTTTGAAACATTGTTTTTGATGCTCAATATTGGTGTGGGCAGTGTCTATGAGTTTGAGAAGTGTCAAGAATTTGATAATTGAAATGGGTGTGTGATCGAAAGATGGCTTGAATGCTAGAACCAAATTGACAGAGTAATGGTGCGTGAGAGCTTGAAATCCTGGCTCCTTCAAATGGGTATGAAGATTTTATTATATAGGAATTAAGGATGATATGAACGGTCGAGATCAATCCCAAAGACATCAAGATGAACGGTTGAGATTAAAAGGAACTTGAGAAGCCACTAGTAAACTCCACCTCCTCAACTGGAAGAGAGGAGATAGAGTTTGGTTGACTGAAGAGCTAATTGTGAGTTACCTTTTAGAACTGAAGAGGTGGGTGGAGTTACCCATGTGAAATGGAGAGATGGGTGGAGTAACCCATGTGATCTAATTAAGGATTATCTCTTTGAAGATAAATGAATATTTAATTCATTTATATGATTAAATTTTTCAACATGTGAGATAATTGAATTCTTTTTTATTTTAGAATGGCTTTATTGAATGAAATCAAATTAATTTAATTGGAAGAATTTAATTAGTAAGTTTAAATATTTCAATTTAAACTATAGGAAATTGAATTTAATTAATTAATTAATAGTAATTAATCAATTAAAGTTAATTAATTACATAAAATTAATTATTTAATTAATTTTGGGAATTTGATTAGACGATTTGGAGAATGAATTTAGAGGAAAATAGATGACTAATTAACAATTAAAAAATCATTAATTAACAGATGAAAATTAGTATTTTTAATGTAAAGTTGCAAGTTTATCCATTTTAGGGTGTCTACAGTAAGGATATCTACCTAATATTGTAAAACAATCTAACACTATGTGTAGAGAGTGTATTATGGGGAAGTAGACTAGAAGCAGTTTCTAAAGAAAATCTTACTCTGTGAAGGGAAGTTGGACCTGGTACATTCAGATCTGTGTGGTCCTACAAGAACAAGATCTTACTATGGTGAGAGGTATTTTATACTTTTTTGTTGATGAATTTTCTAGGATGATGTGGGTTACATACTTAAGAGAGAAATCTGAGGCATTCGATAAATTCAAGATATTCAAAGAAAATTTTGAGAATGAATCACGCTTGAAGATAAAATGTTTGAGATCAGATAGAGGTGGTGAGTTTACTTTACATTTGTTATGATAATCCTTAAAGGATCAGAAGTTTTCATTAGTATTCCAATAGACAGTTTTGGTCGGTCACGTTTCACCAAGTGTCAGCATTCACCGAGTGACAGCATTCACCGAGCGACAGTGATCATCGAGTAAAGTGTTCACCAAACACAGTGGTCACCAAAATGCTTAGTACACCGAGCAGAGACATAACCAAAAAGAGACACAACTGAGCATAATCCTACAGAAATATAATTGAGCACCAGTCTACAGAGATAAAACCAAACAGAGACATCACCTAGCACCAGTCTAACTGAGAGACAGTTTTAACAGTGAGAAAACGGGATCTGAGCTACACGTCAACTAAAGCA
Source organism: Thuja plicata (assembly GCA_018584345.1). NCBI lineage: Eukaryota > Viridiplantae > Streptophyta > Pinopsida > Cupressales > Cupressaceae > Thuja > Thuja plicata. The sequence goes on along the minus strand of MU228515.1, from coordinate 983,614 downwards.
CTTTAGTCTTTAAAATATATTTATACTTAATTGGACAACCATTTATTGAGGATCAAGAAAAGTGTAACTGATGGATTTAATCAGTTTAACTGATTGTATTCATGCAAACTAGGAGATCAAGGTCAAGTGTAAACCTTTGATCTTAGAGTTATTCTAGAAAAGCGTAAAACCTAATTAGGTAAATACATTGTATATAGATGTGTAATAAATCAAGAACATGATGATTATAGCTACACAAGGACATCTATGGATCAGATAGAGGTTTTCATGTAGAAGAATAGATAAAGAAGACTTCAGTTCTGAAGAACTAGATTCAAGCCTACCGAGCAGAACAGAGGTATTATCCATCACAATAGGTGATATACAAATTTTGTGAACTTAATGGATCTTTAAACAACAATTCAAGATTGCAATCTATCGAGTCATATATATTTTTGTCTACTCTAACAATTGTAGCAAACAGAAAAAATCCTTCAAGAAGGTGGACTTAACAATCTTATTGTAAATCTCTTAACCGAGTGCAAACATATATTGTGTTGCTAAAATATCTTAACTGAGTGCACACATACATTGTGTTGTTGAAATATCTTAACTAAGTAGACTTAACAATTCTAACATGTTACTCCTAACGAGGTAAGATCATCAGAAGTGATCACAAGTTGTAGCCTTAACAGGCACCTTCCATTCTGCAGATAGTGAAGCTTTGTGGGTTTCATCCCCGCTGCAGTTTTTACCTTCTAACATGATTTTTCTGTGTTATCAATTCTTGTGTCATGAGTATATGAGTTTCATGAATATTTCTATGTTTATTTACATGCACTTAGATTTACGCTATGATATTACATGTATGAAGTAGAAAATATACAATGGTCGATTATACAAGTTATGAGTACTAAGGTTAAAGTGTAAAATTTTTTAAGGGTACTGATTCACCCCTCCCCTCTCAGTACACACCCTTACATTATTCCAACAATTGGTATCATAGATAGATCTCTTATTTGGAAAATTTTAAATCACTTGAGAGAAAAGATCATACAATGGAAAGGTATAAGCTTGATAAAAATATTGAGAATCAGAAGTTACAGATACAGATTTTCTTTGAGAAATGCAAAGAAGCAAGAAACTGTATCAGCTCAAAATGGAAGAACTTTCATGTTAAGACTTTTTATCCCTCCTTAGGGGGTGTTTTGGGCCATTATCATGTTGTCCTCTTATTTCTGCCCCTTTTCCATCTTGTGTGCCTATTTAGGACCCTGATTGGGCCTCTCTGGGCACTGTTTTTCCCATCTGGCATATTTTCCAGGGGTCCTGATCCCCTAAGTCAAGGTCAACCTCAACCTTGACCCAGGTCAAGGTCAACCTCAAACCTGACCTAGGTCAGGGTTGACCTTGACCTGACCTAGATCCCCCTTTCTTATTGGAAAGTGTGCCAGATGCGGGGGAAAACTCAAAAGTTTATTTTTCTCACTTCTGGGTCAGTTGTTTCAGGATTTGAAGTAACGATTATTAAAATGATATTTACTATAGGTCCACTTCTAGGGGTATGAGGCTAATTGGAATTTAATTCTCCTATGTCAGACTCTCTAGAATTTTGTTTGCTAGACTTGTATATAAGGAAGCCTTCTCCTCTCATTTTCTCTTACGGACAGATCATCTCATCTACACATAATTCTTACATGCTTTCAAGATTCCAAGTGTTCAATCAAGGTTTTCATGTATTCTTCTCAAGAATTCAATTTCTCCATTTAAGATCAAGGATTCAAACATTCAATTCTTTGAAGCGATTTGGTTCAAGTATTCAAGATTCAGCATTCAAATCCTAGATCTATCCATCATGGTGGTGTGATCTTCCTTCAAGATCCGTTGTGCATCCTCAAGATTCATTCATTCTTCCTTCAAGGTTGATTCCAAGCATACAATCATGGATGTTTTGATTTACATTTATGATTTTTAATGTTGACTCTAAGCTTTCATATTAACATCCCTATTTACATTTGAAATACAATTGCATATCTATTGAATATCATAGCTTCATTGTTAGATCTACTTCTACTACTTACTAGCAATCTCCATTTCAATTTTTATTTCAAGATTAATTCCTAAATCATGTTTTGACTATGGCCAATCTCTCCCCCAACAAACAAAACCATTTTTTTCTTTCAGGTATAGGTATGGAATAGAGAATTACAAAGTAGATTTGGATACCCTTTTCGACAAACTTTCAGGATGAGAAAATATATTTTCTGTCGGAGCAGCGCAGGTCAAGGTTGACATAAAGGGGTCAAGGTCGACCTGTATTTGGGTTAAGGTCAACCTTGCTAAGAAAAGAAAAATATTTCTAGGTTTTTTCCATCTCTACGTTTCCGTTCCAGATCCGGTTGCAGAATTTCCAGAAACCCGATACAGACACCAGAAAATAGGTATTTCCAGATCTGCTATGTTATGAGGTATGTATGTGATTTCATTATTTTTTACAAACATTTCTATATTTATATTCCTTCTCATTATAATTAAATTTATGTGTTTAATAGCGGCATAGGGTCTCTTTTATGTGAAAACCCCCATTGTTCTAAACCCTATCCATATTTTCCCACCATACATTTTGGTGAACCCGTTTGTGACAACTCTTTCTTTTTGGTGTTAGATTTGCATTTTATGTTAGATCTTACATGCATATAAAAGTAGATTTATTTTGTTCTCTTGCATTTATATTTAAAAAATAAATTAAAAAATCACAAAATTTTATTAAAAATACAAAAACATTTACATTTTTCATGCTTGTAGTGCTACTTTGTTTTCAACATGTATGATTATTGTTTGAAATGCTTTGATGAGGCTTTTATTAAAAAACAGGATAGATCCCTTAATGAAGTACATGGAAGTGAGGATGAAAATTGTTCGAATAAGATCTCCATTGATCCTATTCCTATTGCATCCTCCTCTACAACCTCTTCAAATGACCTTTACCATAGGGTGTGTGCATGGTTACCTTCATGTTCCACTATTTGCAATATTGATGCACCTAGAATGTTATATCCTAAACCTTTGTTGAAGGTTAAAGGATTTCCTCGAATAACAATTAAGGGTAAACCTAGAGATCCTTTGGATTTCTTTGATAACACGGATTATGTTTCACATGGTTATCACACATGGAATAACCCTTAGCCTATAATTTTGGTTTCTTTACCTCCTTCTCAACCTATGATTCCTCAAGCACCTAAGTTTCCATCTTCCTTTAAGGAGTATGACTTATTTGAACAATTACATGCTACTTCTGCTAAGATATCTTCATGGGAATTGCTTCAAACTTCTCCGACGTATCATGAGGCATTGCAAAAGGCTTTATCTACCCTTCCTGATTCACCTCCTAACCAAGAGAATATTAATTCCTTTTTGGAGTGCATGCCTACTATTCCTTTTGTACCTCCTATTGTGTTTATCAATGATGATCTACCTTATGTTGAGGTGTAGAATCAATATGATGCTCTTATGGTTGTTGTTTCTATTAATAAGAGTATCATTCATAGAACATTAATTGACAATGGATCTGAGCTTAATGTTTGTAGCATGGATATGCTTAAGGCAATTAAGGTTGATCTTGCAACTATTCAACTTGATTATGTCCCTATTTATGGATTTGATAATATTGCAAAGAGAACTTTGGGCATTATTACACTACTTGTTAAGGTTGGTCCAATTATTCTCAATACACCTATTTATGTTATGCTTGGACCTCTCAATTATGATGATATTTATAATAGTATCAACCATTTCATTATGTTTGTCACTCTTCATCTTTCACTTGCTTATGCTATTATTATATTGACTAATACTAGCCTTCCTACTTTCAAAACTTTCATGAAGAATTTGGGTGGCAGACTTATTGCTCTTTTGGATTATGTGAAGAATTTGGTAGATGATACCCCATTTCTTAATCTTCCTAATCCTAATCCTATCCTTCCTAATCTAGTTCCTAATCTTCCTAATCCTAATCCTAATCCTATCCTTCCTAATCCAATTCCTAATATTCCCACTTCTATTTCTCCATATTCTATCCCTAGTTCTTCCCACACTTATGATAGGGCTCAAACTATGGTTCATGATGCAGATGTGCAAGAATTCTTTGATTTACCTTCCCCTTTCTTATCTGATCCATAGTGATATTAAAGGGAAGAGAAAAGAAACTTCTTCTAAACCTATCGTTCCGCCTTACACAACATTTTCTCATGATCACCGTGAACAATCACCTCTTGCAAAAGCTTTACAAGATATGTACACTAGAGAATACAATATGGTGGCTAAACAAGGTTATAAGGGTTTAAGGCTTGGTTTTAATGAACATGGTATTAAATATCTGGTTCATCTATCCCCTAAACAAGATAGGCATGGTCTAGGCTTTCTGCTATCTCAATTTAAGGTGGTTTATTTTGATCGTTGCCCTCCTCTTCATGTTCTTCTTCCAACACCTTCCTTAGATTACCCTGATACCCCTCAAGATGTGGCTAACAAGGTGTATATCTTTAAACATATGGTGAAAGATGCTCTCTCCAAGTACAAATGTCCTTTTCACTATAGTAATACACATTTACTTGCTGATTGTTTGCATTTCAAGATGTATGTTAGAGAAAGAGTTGCTTTAGGAATTATATCTCACTCTCGTGTGGTATTACAATTTCTTCATACTTTCCATACGGGGAATGCCCCTCGTTCTTCTATAATATAGATCTTTCCCCCTCTTGTCTCTTGACTGGGGGCAAGAGGTATTTCTTCCATTCTTCTAGGATCTATTATTCTCTTAGCATGTATTTTGTTTTGATCTTAATTGGTTATTCTTTCTATATTTTATCCCTATGGTTTTGTATTATGATATGGTACATCCTTCCTTTTCTCATAATCATCCATAGCTCTCTTCTAGTATTCATGATATCTTTTCTAAAACACTTTTTTTTCAAAGATATCTCTTTGTTACAACATATCTTGATATGATTGGTATATCCCTTGCTTTCATCCCTAGGGGGAAAGGTTTTCCTTCTTACTCTCTGTCTAAGGATCTACTTTCCTTAGCTTAGTGGCATTTGTTTATTCTGCAATATTATTTCCTTATAAAGACTTATGTTTTGGCTATGGATACCCTTTTATATGAGAGGTGATTTTCCTAGGTCATCACCTCTTCTTTATTTTGAAAATTAGGTTCTTTATAAACTCTTTCCCTTGCTTTGGATTAGAGTTTGCTTCCTTCATTCCAAGATTCCTCTTCCTCTTGATCGTAGGGGGCTTGATGATTGAATCTTTGATCCCTCTTTGCTTTACATTGAAAGATGATATTTTATCTAAAGCACTCCTCTATGGTGGGGGTCTTTTTTATAATATCTCTTCCTCTTTGAGGATCCTTTTTTCCATAAGTGACATATCCTTTTCACTATTATCTATGATCTTAGATGTAAGGGTCAATACTGTTCTCTAAGAATATAGTGTACATTGTTGCTAATAGGATATCTCCTTACTTTGTGAAGTAGGTATCCTCCTTCTCTTCCTTATCAATTCTATTAGGTAGCCACAATAAGGAGGGGGGCATATATAGGGTCTTTCTTATACTATATTTTACATTTTATAACATGCTAAATCCTTGGAAGGTAACGCACGTAAGTTGCTAAATCCTGAAGAGACACACATTTTTATTTTTGCTAAATCCTCAGAAGGTAACACACATAAGTTGCTAAATCCTGAAGAGATACGCATTTTTAATTTCAAATATGCTAAATCCTTGGAAGGTAACACACATAAGTTGTTAAATCCTGAAGTGACACACATTTTATATTTCATAGTGATACAAGAATGTGGATCTATGGGTATTCCAAAAGTTGGCAGAAGACGGATTACAACTGCAAAGCACATTTTATGGGTGAACTATCAAGTTTGGCTACCTATTGGGCTCTCCCTCCCTGGTGATTCATGGAAAGGTGGGCATCTTACTAGGTGAGTTAATCACTCTTTGTTTTCTCTCTTTCGCTTTCATGCTAGTAGAATTAGATCATGAAGCTATGTTATTTATAGTCTTTCTCTTGTACTCTTTCTTATGTAGTCATTTATGCTTTTATGATAGCTTTACAAATATGATATTAGTATAGGAAGCATTTCTTAGTGGGGTTTCCTTTGCTAGTTGATTTGGGTTTGTTTTTGTACTAACCCTTTTTGTGTCTTTTAGCTTTGTCTTTGTTTTTGTGCCCTTGTGCATGTATGTTAAGTTAGAATTCTTGGCCTGGGGGCTCATGTCCTTGACTAAGTGATGTTCTACCTCATTGCGATCCACTAGAGTCTTTCTTCGAAATTTACCACGAGTATGTTTGATTTCCATACTCCCACTAAAGTGGGGGCTTAATGTATCATCTTAAAATGGAAACACTTCCTTGTTAAGACTATTTATCCCTCCTTAACGGGTTGTAATACCCACCTCATAGTTTGCTTTTCAATTTTCAGATGTCGTACCCTTTTAGGCCTTTTTAAGTATGTGTGGTTTATTTTAGTTGATCTTCAGGATATTAATGTATTGCATTTCATAATGTTATGAATCCATTGCTTAGTGTGTTATATCTTCTATGTACATGTGATTTATGGTTACTTTATGATGATTATGTATATGTTAGGATTTCATTTCGATTATGGTTTTCTAACAATACTGACCCTAGATTTATATGCACATGGATCATTGTATGTTTTGCATTACTGTTTGATGTGCTTGATATGGTATGGGACAGAGTCGTAGTTACTTGCTTTGGTGAGATTCACATGATAACCTAGTCTCAACCATTGTTTTCTATATTATATGCATGTATGTTCGTCTTTGTGATGACAGGTTTGTAGGTACCAGGCTAAGTCTTCCTTGAATTAGCAGGAGTGAGCGTGCCCTATCGCAATAATCTCAATGGTAAGAGAGGGAAGATAGTATTCAGGCCCAAATCCATACCCTAAACCCTTATTTTGTCCTATTGATGGACAAAGAATCTGATTGACTATCCTATTTGAATCCGTCAAGTGACGTAGATTCGTGAGCCTGTTTGTGTGTTTGGTTTTTGTTTCAGTTATTGTCTGTTTCAGTTGTTTTTATGTTTGCATGGGTTTCAAGTGATTTAATGATGCTTTTAGCTTGATTTATTTAAGGAATATTTATGCTAAATATTAATGTTAATTATTGCACCTATAATAAGGTTAAAACATTGATATTTGAAATATATGATTATTTAATAATTAAATATTAATTAAATGCCTATATTTAATTAATTGATTTAATTATTAAGTCTTGATTAAAATAATTAAGATTTAATAGATATTAAATTCAATTAATTATAATTAATTGTCCATAGTTGAATTAGTGAATGTTACTTTAAGTTGCATGGTTAATTGATTAATTTAATTGAAATTATCTCTCATGCATTTTTAATTTAACACTTTGCTTTTATATTTCTAAGTTGAGTTTTGCATGCTTTAAGTGAAATTGAAAATAAAGGAATTATTTTAATTAATAATCGGATAATTTATATTCCCCTTAGGGTTTTCACTTTTTGAAAGAAAAAAATACCTAATTGCTTGGATTATCTATATCTTTGGATTGGAAGCCTTTTTGGGAGGTTGTTCAATCAAGGAGAAGGGAAATCAGATGATTGGGATTTTGAGAGAGCTTGCTTGGATTTGTGGCTTATCTTGCTTGGAATTGTGGATTCTTCTTGCTTAGATTTTAGAAATTGTGCTTCTCATCAGTTATTGAGGTAGGGTCTTCATCTTTTGAATTCTAGCTTTCAAATCCCCGTCTTCCATGCATTTGAAAGCTAGGACCCTTTGTGTGATCTTCCTTGTTTGAGGGTATTTAGTGATTTCATTGATTTAGTATTGAAAAATGGGATCTTGGTTCAATTTTGTGCTTTGTTTCAATTTGCATGTTAGATTTGTACTTGTGGGCATAAAGGGTTTCATTCTTGGGTGTTAAATTCAAAAGGGCATTCGGCTTTTCAATTGTAGTGTATAAGTTTCAATTTTGGGCCTTAGGGTTTTGGATCTATAGGAGGAAGAATTCTTTGAGACAAATTTGATAAATGTTGATAATCTTGTTTGAAACCCTCAGATCTGTAGCTTCTTTCCATGGAAAAAAGAAATTCATACCCTCACCATGTCCTTGCCCAAACCCCTGATCAAACCTAAAAAGGAAAACAAGAAAACTGGGTTAATTTATATGCTTGAAGATTAAAAAACTATTCTTGAAAAAAAAAATTATATTTAAAAATTAAGATTTCTTGTTTTTATCATTTTGCATGTTGTAGAGAAAAAGGAAAATAAATTTCTCTTATTTTATTTATAATTTTTATTGAAATAAAAATGTCTATATTATTGAAAACATGGCTTAATAAGTTTTTTTTTGAAAGGAAAGAAAAATTGAGTTTATTAATTATTGTTGGAAAATTAATTTTAAAAAAATGGTAGCTTGTTGTTTTTTAAAACAAATACAGTCCTAATTTTAAAAAAAAAAAATCATCAGAATATATAT